>JAYJKW010000259.1:7500-177197 GCA_035084275.1 Hydrolagus colliei | reverse complement strand
TAGCAAGTAAATATACATTCATGTCATTTCTGCAGAATCATGCACGTAAATCTACATTGAAGTCACTTATGTTGTGCTTCTGTGCTTTTGTACGTGGTGTATGCTTTCTCGCCGAAAAACTCGCTCAAAGTAAATTTTCAAAACGATTGTGTTTTTTGCATGATCCATACTCGTCTGATATAGCAGAATGCAGCAAAGCAAAGATTCTTTCGTTCCCATCGCAGTTTCCAACAATTAACACGATCTCAGAAGAATGAAGCAAGTAAATTATACATTCATGTCATTTCTGCAGAATCATGCACATAAATCTACATTGAAGTCATTTATGTTGTGCTTCTGTGCTTTTCTACGTAGTGTATTCTTTCTCGACGAACATCTCGCTCAAATTAAATTTTCACCCACATCGCCTCACTCGCCTGTTGGAGCAGAATGCAGAATGCAGCAAAGCAATGATTCTTTCGTTCCCATCGCAGTTTCCAACGATTAACACGAACTCAGAAGAACGAAGCAAGTAAATATACATTCATGTCATTTCTGCAGAATCATGCACATAAATGTACTTTGAAGTCATTTATGTTGTGCCTCTGTGATTGTGTACGTAGTGTATGCTTTCTCGACGAAAATCTCGCTCAAAGTAAATTGTCAAAACGATTGTGTTTTTTGAAGATTCTTCCGTTTTCATCGCAGATTCCAACAGTAAATACGACAGTCATCAGAATGAAGCAAGTAAATATACTTCTTCTCGACGAAACTCTCGCTCAAATTAAATTTTCACCCACATCGTATGTTTGCTCACTTCGCCTGTTGGAGCAGAATGCAGCAAAGCAATGATTCTTTCGTTCCCATCGCAGTTTCCAACGATTAACACGATCTCAGAAGAACGAAGCAAGTAAATATACATTCATGTCATTTCTGCAGAATAATGCACATAATGTACTTTGATGTCATTTCTGTTGTGCTTCGGTGATTGTGTACGTAGTGTATGCTTTCTCGACGAAAATCTCGCGCAAAGTAAATTTTCAAATGGATTGTGTTTTTGAATGATTCTTTACTCGTCTGTTCGAGCAGAATACATCAGAGCAAAGATTCTTCCTCCTCCCTCCCTCCTCCCTCCCTCCCCTCCCTCCCTCCCTCCCTCCCTCCCTCCATCCTCCCCCTCCATCCCCTCCCTCCCTCCCTCCTCCCCTCCCTCCCTCCGTCGCTCACTACCCCTCCATCCCTCCCCTCCCTCCCCTCCCCTCCCTCCCTCCCTCCCTCCCTCCCTCCCTCCCACCCTCCCTCCCTCCCTCCCTCCCTCTCTCCCTCCCCTCCCTCCCTCCTACTCTCCTCCCTCCCTACCCTCCCTCCCTCCCTCCCCTCCCTCCCCTCCTCTCTCCCTCCCTCCCTCACTCACTTCCTCCCTCCCTCCATCCTCCCCTCCATCCCCTCCCTCCCTCCCTCCCCTCCCTCCCCTCCCTCCTCCCCTCTCTCCCCTCCCTCCTCCCCCTCCCCTCCCTCCCTCTCTCCCCCTCCCTCCCTCCCTCCCTCCTCCATCCCTCCATCCCTCCTCCCCTCCCACCCTCCCTCCCTCCCTCCACTCCTCCCTCCCTCCTTCCTTCCCTCCTCCCCTCCTTCCCTCCTCCTCCCTCCCTCCCTCCCTCCCCCTCCCATCCCCTCCCTCCCTCCCTCCCTCTCCTCTCTCCCTCCCCCTCCCTCCCTCCTACTCTCCCTCCCTCCCTACCCTCCCTCCCTCCCTCCCCTCCCTCCCCTCCCTCTCTCCCTCCCTCGCCTCACGTCACTCCCTCCTCCCTCCATCCTCCCCTCCATCCCCTCCCTCCCTCCCTCCCCTCCCTCCCCTCCCTCCTCCCCTCTCTCCCCTCCCTCCCTCCCCCTCCCCTCCCTCCCTCTCTCCCCTCCCTCCCTCCCTCCCTCCTCCCATCCCTCCATCCCTCCTCCCCTCCACCACCCTCCCTCCCTCCCTCCACTCCCTCCCTCCCCTCCTTCCTTCCCTCCCTCCCCTCCATCCCTCCCTCCCTCCCTCCCTCCCTCCCTCCCTCCCTCCTTCCCTCCTCCCCTCCCTCCCTCCCTCACTCACTCCCACCCCTCCCTCCCTCTCTCCTCCCTCCCCTCCCCTCCCTGCCCCCCTCCCTCCCTCCCCCTCCCTCCCTCCCTCCCCCTCCCTCCCTCCTCCTCCCTCCCTCCCTCCCTCCCTCCCTCCCTCCCTCCCCTCCCTCTCTCCTCCCTCCCTCCCTCCCCTCCCCTCCCTCCCTTCCCTCCCCCTCCCTCCCTCCCTCCCTCCCTCCCCTCCCTCCCTCCCTCCCGCCACCCTCCCTCCCTCCCTCCCTCCCTCCTCCCCTCCCCTTCCCTCCCTCTCTCACTCCCTCCCTCCCCTCCCTCCCTCCCTCCCTCCCCTCCCTCCCTCCCTCCCTCCCTCCTCCCTCCCTCCTCCCTCCCTCCCTCCCTCCCTCCCTCCCCTCCCTCTCCCTCCCTCCCTCCCTCCCTCCCTCCTTCCTCCCTCCCTCCCTCCCTTCCCTCCCCTTCCCTCCCTCCCTCCCTCCCTCCCTCCCCTCCCTCTCTCCCTCCCTCCCTCCCTCCCCTCCCTCCCTCCTCCCTCCCTCCCGCCCCTCCCTCCCTCCCTCCCTCCCTCCTCCCCTCCCCTCCCTCCCTCCCTCCCTCCCTCCCTCCCTCCCTCCCTCCCTCCCTCCCTCCCTCCCCTCCCTCCCTCCCTCCCTCCTCCCCTCCCTCCCCTCCCTCCCTCCCTCCCTCCCCCCCTCCCTCCCCTCCTTCCCTCCTCCCTCCCCTCCCTCCCCTCCCTCCTCCCCTCCCTCCCCTCCTCCCTCCCTCCCTCCACCCCTCCCTCCCTCCTCTCCTCACCTCCCTCCCTACCTCCGCCCTCCCTCCTCCCTCCTCCCCCTCCCTCCCCTCCCTCCTTCCCCATCCCCTCCCTCCCTCTCTCCCTCCCTCTTCCTCCCTCCTCCCCTCCCTCCCTCCTCTCCCTCCCTCCCTCCCTACCTCCCCTCCCAACCTCCCTCCTCCCCTCCCTCCCCCTCTCCCTCCCTCCCCCTCCCCTCCCTCACTCCCTCCCCTCCCTCCCTCCCTCCTGCACTCCTCCCATCCCTCCCTCCACCTCCCCTTCCTCCCTCTCTCCCCTCCCTCCCTCCCACCCTCCTCCCCTCCCTCCCTCCTCCCCTCCCTCCCTCCCTCCCTCCCCTCCCTCTCTCCTCCCTCCCTTCCTCCCTCCCCTCCATCCCTCCCCTCCCCCTCCACTCCCTCCCCTCACTCCCACCCCCTCCCTCCCTCTCTCCCTCTCCTCCCCTCCGCTCCCTCCCTCCCTCCCTCCCTCCCCCTCCCTCCCTCCCTCCCCTCCCTACCTCCCTCCTCCCTCCCTCCGTCCCTCTCTCCCTCCCTCACTCACTCCCTCCCTCCTCCCACCCTCCCTCCCCTCCCTCCGTGCCTCCTCCCTCCCTCCTCCCCTCCCCTCCCCTCCCTCCCTCCTCCCTCCCTCCCCTCCCTACTCCATCCTCCCCTCCATCCCCTCCCTCCCTCCCTCCCCTCCTCCCCTCCCCTCCTCCCCTCTCTCCCCTCCCTCCCTCCCCCTCCCCTCCCTCACTCTCTCCCCTCCCTCCCTCCCTCCCTCCTCCATCCCTCCATCCCTCCTCCCCTCACACCCTCCCTCCCTCCCTCCACTCCCTCCCTCCCTCCCTCCTTCCCTCCTCCCCTCCCTCCTCCCTCCTCACTCCCTCCCCTCCCTCCCTCTCTCCTCCCTCCCCTCCCCTCCCTTCCCTCCCTCCCTCGCTCCCCTACCTCCCTCCTCCTCCCTCCCTCCTCCCTCCCTCCCTCCCTCCCCTCCCTCTCTCCCTCCCTCCCTCCCCTCCCTCCCTCCCTTCCCTCCCCTCCCTCCCTCCCTCCCTCCCTCCCTCCCCTCTCTCCCTCCCTCCCTCCCCTCCCTCCCCTCCCTCCGCCCCTCCCTCCCTCCCTCCCTCCCTCCCTCCCTCCTCCCCTCCCCTCCCTCCCTCCCTCCCTCCCTCCCTCCCCTCCCTCCCTCCCTCCTCCCCTCCCTCCCCTCCCTCCCTCCCTCCCTCCCCCCCCTCCCTCACCTCCCTTCCCTCCCTCCCTCCTCCCCTCCCTCCCCTCCCTCCCTCCTCCCCTCCCTCCCCTCCCTCCCTCCCTCCCTCCCTCCACCCCTCCCTCCCTCCTCTCCCTCCCTCCCTCCCTACCTCCCTCCCTCCCTCCCTCCTCCCCTCCCTCCCCTCCCTCCCTCCCCCTCCCCTCCCTCCCTCTCTCCCCTCCCTCCTTCCCTCCCTCCTCCCCTCCCTCACATCCTCTCCCTCCTCCCTCCCTACCTCCCCTCCCTCCCTCCCTCCTCCCCTCCCTCCCCCTCTCCCCTCCCCCTCCCCTCCCTCACTCCCTCCCCTCCCTCCCTCCCTCCTGCACTCCTCCCATCACTCCCGCCCTCCCTCCCTCCCCTCCCTCCTCCCCACCCTCCCCTCCCTCCCTCCCTCCCTCCCTCCACTCCCTCCCCATCCCTCCTCCCCTCCCTCCCCTCCCTCCCTCCCCCTCCCCTCCTCCCTCTCTCCCCTCCCTCCCTCCACCCTCCTCCCCTCCCTCCTCCCCTCCCTCCCTCCCTCCCTCCCCTCCCTCTCTCCCTCCCTCCTTCCCTCCCTCCCCTCCATCCCTCCCTCCCTCTCCACTCCATCCCCTCCCTCCCTCCCTCCCCTCCCTACCTCACTCCCTCCCTCCACTCCCTCCCTCCCTCCCCCCCCTTCCCTCCCCTCCCTCCCTCCTCCCCTCCGTCCCATCCCTCCCTCCCTCCCTCTCTCCCTCCCCTCCCTCCCTCCCCTCCCTCCCTCCCTCCCTCCCTCACTCCCTCCTCCCTCCCTCCCTCCCTCCCTCCCCTCCCTCGCTCCCTCCTCCCTCCCTCTCTCTCTCCTCTCCCTCCCTCCCTCCCTCCCAACCCTCCTCCCCTCCCTCCCCTCCCTCCTCCCCTCCCTCCCTCCCTCCCTCCCTCCTTCCCAATCCCTCCCCTCCCCTCTCCCCCTCCTTCCCTACCCTCACTCCCCTCCCTCCCCTCCCTCCTCCCCTCTCCTCCCCCTCCCCTCCCTCCCTCCCCCTCCCCTCCCTCCCTCTCTCCCCTCCCTCCCTCCCTCCTCCCTCCCCTCCATCCCTCCCTCCCTCCCTCCCTCCCTCCCTCCCTCCTTCCCTCCTCCCCTCCCTCACTCCTCTCCCTCCCTCCCACCCTACCTCCCCTCCCTCCCTCCCTCCTCCCCTCCCTCCCCTCTCTCCCTCCCCCTCCCCTCCCTCACTCCCTCCCCTCCCTCCCTCCCTCCTGCACTCCTCCCATCCCTCCCGCCCTCCCTCCCCTCCCCTCCCTCCTCCCCACCCTCCCCTCCCTCCCTCCCTCCCTCCCTCACTCCCTCCCCTCCCTCCTCCCCTCCCTCCCTCCCCCTCCCCTCCCTCCCTCTCTCCCCTCCCTCCATGTACTTTGGAGTCATTTATTTTGTGCCTCTGTGATTGTGTACGTAGTGTATGCTTTCTCGACGAAAATCTCGCTCAAAGTAAATTTTCAAAACGATTGCGTTTTTTGCATGATTCCTTAGTCGTCTGATATAGCAGAATGAAGCAAAGCAAGGATTCTTTCGTTTGCATCGCAGTTTCCAACAATTAACACGATCTCAGAAGAATTCATGTCATTTCTGCAGAATGATGCACATAAATGTACTTTGAAGTCATTTATGTTGTGCTTCTGTGATTGTGTACGTAGTGTATGCTTTCTCGACGAAAATCTCGCTCAAAGTAAATTTTCACCCACATTGTATGGTTGATCACTCGCCTGTTGGAGCAGAATGCAGCAAAACAATGATTCTTCCGTTTCTACCGCAGTTTCCAACAATTAACACGATCTCAGGAGAATGAAGCAAGTAAAGATACATTCATGTCATTTCTGCAGAATCATGCACATAAATCTACATTTATTTGTGCCTCTGTGATTGTGTACGTAGTGTATTCTTTCTCGACGAAACTCTCGCTCAAAGTAATTTTTCACCCACATTGTATGCTTGCTCACTCGCCTTTTGGAGCAGAATGCAGCAAAGCAATTATTCTTCCGTTTCTACCGCAGTTTCCAACAATTAACACGATCTCAGAAGAATGAAGCACGTAAATATACATTCATGTCATTTCTGCAGAATCATGCACATAAATGTACTTTGAAGACATTTATGTTGTGCTTCTGTGCTTTTGTACGTGGTGTATGCTTTCTCGCCGAAAATCTCGCTCAAAGTAAATTTTCAAACGATTGTGTTTGTTGTATGATTCCTTACTCGTCTGATATAGCAGAATGCAGCAAAGGAAAGATTCTTTCGTTCCCATCGCAGTTTCCAACAATTAACACGATCTCAGAAGAACGAAGCAAGTGAATATACATTCATGTCATGTCTGCAGAATCATGCACATAAATGTACTTTGAAGTAATTTATGTTGTGATTCTGTGATTGTGTACGTAGTGTATGCTTTCTGGACGAAAATCTCGCTCAAAGTAAATTTTCACCCACATTGTATGTTTGTTCACTCGCCTGTTGGAGCAGAATGCAGGCAAAGCAATGATTCTTCCGTTTCTACCGCAGTTTCCAACAATTAACACGATCTCAGAAGAACGAAGCAACTAAAGATACATTCATGTCATTTCTGCAGAATCATGCACATAAATGTACATTGAAGTCATTTATGTTGTACTTCTGTGCTTTTGTACGTAGTGTATTCTTTCTCGACGAAAATGTCGCTCAAAGTAAATTGTCAAAACGATTGTGTTTTTTGAATGATTCCGTACTCGTCTGTTCGACTAGAATGCTTCAAAGCAAAGATTCTTCCGTTTTCAGCGCAGTTTCCAACAGTAAATACGATATCATCAGAATGAAGCAAGTAAATATAAATTCATGTCATTTCTGCAGAATCATGCACATAAATCTACATTGAAGTCATTTATGTTGTGCTTCTGTGCTTTTGTACGTAGTGTATTCTTTCTCGACGAAACTCTCGCTCAAATTAAATTTTCACCCGCATCGTATGTTTGCTCACTCGCCTGTTGGAGCAGAATGCAGCAAAGCAATGATTCTTTCGTTCCCATCGCAGTTTCCAACGATTAACACGATCTCAGAAGAACGAAGCAAGTAGATATACATTCATGTCATTTCTGCAGAATCATGCACATAAATGTACTTTGAAGTCGTTTATGTTGTGCTTCTGTGATTGTGTACGTAGTGTATGCTTTCTCGACGAAAATCTCGCTCAAAGTAAATTTTCAAATGGATTGTGTTTTTGAATGATTCTTTACTCGTCTGTTCGAGCAGAATACATCAAAGCAAAGATTCTTCCGTTTTCATCGCAGTTTCCAACAGTAAATACGATATAATCAGAATGAAGCAAGTAAATATACATTCATGTCATTTCTGCAGAATCATGCACGTAAATCTACATTGAAGTCACTTATGTTGTGCTTCTGTGCTTTTGTACGTGGTGTATGCTTTCTCGCCGAAAAACTCGCTCAAAGTAAATTTTCAAAACGATTGTGTTTTTTGCATGATTCCTTACTCGTCTGATATAGCAGAATGCAGCAAAGCAAAGATTCTTTCGTTCCCATCGCAGTTTCCAACAATTAACACGATCTCAGAAGAATGAAGCAAGTAAATATACATTCATGTCATTTCTGCAGAATCATGCACATAAATCTACATTGAAGTCATTTATGTTGTGCTTCTGTGCTTTTCTACGTAGTGTATTCTTTCTCGACGAACATCTCGCTCAAATTAAATTTTCACCCACATCGCCTCACTCGCCTGTTGAGCAGAATGCAGAATGCAGCAAAGCAATGATTCTTTCGTTCCCATCGCAGTTTCCAACGATTAACACGAACTCAGAAGAACGAAGCAAGTAAATATACATTCATGTCATTTCTGCAGAATCATGCACATAAATGTACTTTGAAGTCATTTGTGTTGTGCCTCTGTGATTGTGTACGTAGTGTATGCTTTCCCGACGAAAATCTCGCTCAAAGTAAATTGTCAAAACGATTGTGTTTTTGAAGATTCTTCCGTTTTCATCGCAGATTCCAACAGTAAATACGACATCATCAGAATGAAGCAAGTAAATATACTTTCTCGACGAAACTCTCGCTCAAATTAAATTTTCAACCCACATCGTATGTTTGCTCACTCGCCTGTTGGATCAGAATGCAGCAAAGCAATGATTCTTTCGTTCCCATCGCAGTTTCCAACGATTAACACGATCTCAGAAGAACGAAGCAAGTAAATATACATTCATGTCATTTCTGCAGAATAATGCACATAATGTACTTTGATGTCATTTATGTTGTGCTTCTGTGATTGTGTACGTAGTGTATGCTTTCTCGACGAAAATCTCGCGCAAAGTAAATTTTCAAATGGATTGTGTTTTTGAATGATCCTTTACTCGTCTGTTCGAGCAGAATACATCAGAGCAAAGATTCTTCCTCCTCCCTCCCTCCTCCCCTCCCTCCCTCCCTCCCTCCCTCCCTCCATCCTCCCCTCCATCCCCTCCCTCCCTCCCTCCCTCCTCCCTCCCTCCCCTCCCTCCCTCGCTCACTACCCCTCCATCCCTCCCTCCCTCCCCTCCCCTCCCTCCCTCTCTCCCTCCCCTCCCTCCCTCCCACTCTCCCTCCCTCCCTACCCTCCCTCCCTCCCCTCCCTCCCCTCCCTCTCTCCCTCCCTCCCTCACTCACTCCCTCCTCCCTCCCTCCCTCCCTCCCCTCCCTCCTTGCCTCCTCCCTCCTCCACCCCTCCCTCCCCTCCCTCCCTCCCTCCCTCCCTCCATCCTCCCCTCCATCCCCTCCCTCCCTCCCTCCTCCCCTCCCTCCCCTCCCTCCTCCCCTCTCTCCCCTCCCTCCCTCCCCCTCCCCTCCCTCCCTCTCTCCCCTCCCTCCCTCCCTCCCTCCTCCCATCCCTCCATCCCTCCTCCCCTCCCACCCTCCCTCCCTCCCTCCACTCCCTCCCTCCCTCCTTCCTTCCCTCCCTCCCCCTCCATCCCTCCCTCCCTCCCCTCCCTCCCTCCCTCCCTCCTTCCCTCCTCCCCTCCCTCCTCCCTCCCTCACTCCCACCCCTCCCTCCCTCTCTCCCTCCCTCCCCTCCCCTCCCTGCCCCCCTCCCTCCCTCCCCCTCCCTCCCTCCCTCCCTCCCTCCCTCCCTCCCTCCCTCCCTCCCTCCCTCCCCTCCCTCTCTCCCTCCCTCCCTCCCTCCCTCCCCTCCCTCCCTTCCCTCCCCTCCCTCCCTCCCTCCCTCCCTCCCCTCCCTCCCTCCCTCCCGCCCCTCCCTCCCTCCCTCCCTCCCTCCCTCCTCCCCTCCCCTCCCTCTCCTCACTCACTCCTCCCCTCCCCTCCCTCCCTCCCTCCCTCCCTCCCCCTCCCTCCCTCCCTCCCTCCCTCCCTCCCTCCCTCCCTCCCTCCTCCCTCCCTCCCTCCTCCCTCCCCTCCCTCTCTCCCTCCCTCCCTCCCTCCCTCCCCTCCCTCCCTCCCTCCCTCCCTTCCCTCCCCTCCCTCCCTCCCTCCCTCCCTCCCCTCCCTCTCTCCCTCCCTCCCTCCCTCCCTCCCTCCCTCCCTCCCTCCCTCCCCTCCCTCCCTCCCTCCCTCCCGCCCCTCCCTCCCTCCCCCCTCCCCTCCCCTCCCTCCCTCCCTCCCTCCCTCCCCTCCCTCCCTCCCTCCCTCCTCCCCTCCCTCCCCTCCCTCCCTCCCTCCCTCCCCCCCTCCTCCCCTCCCTTCCCTCCCTCCCTCCCCTCCCTCCCCTCCCTCCTCCCCTCCCTCCCCTCCCTCCCTCCCTCCCTCCACCCCTCCCTCCCTCGTCTCCCTCCCTCCCTCCCTACCTCCCCTCCCTCCCTCCCTCCTCCCTCCCTCCCCTCCCTCCTTCCCTATCCCCTCCCTCCTCTCTCCCCTCCCTCCTTCCCTCCCTCCTCCCCTCCCTCCCTCCTCTCCCTCCCTCCCTCCCTACCTCCCCTCCCAACCTCCCTCCTCCCCTCCCTCCCCTCTCTCCCTCCCCCTCCCCTCCCTCACTCCCTCCCCTCCCTCCCTCCCTCCTGCACTCCTCCCATCCCTCCCTCCACCTCCCCTTCCTCCCTCTCTCCCCTCCCTCCCTCCCACCCTCCTCCCCTCCCTCCCTCCTCCCCTCCCTCCCTCCCTCCCTCCCCTCCCTCTCTCCCTCCCTCCTTCCCTCCCTCCCCTCCATCCCTCCCTCCCCCTCCACTCCCTCCCCTCACTCCCACCCCTCCCTCCCTCTCTCCTCCCTCCCCTCCCCTCCCTCCCTCCCTCCCTCCCTCCCTCCCCCTCCCTCCTTCCCTCCCTCCCCTCCCTACCTCCCTCCTCCCTCCCTCCGTCCCTCTCCTCCCTCCCTCACTCACTCCCTCCCTCCTCCCTCCCTCCCTCCCTCCCCTCCTCCGTGCCTCCTCCCTCCCTCCTCCCCTCCCCTCCCCTCCCTCCCTCCTCCCCTCCCTCCCCTCCCTACCTCCATCCTCCCCTCCATCCCCTCCCTCCTCCCTCCCCTCCCTCCCCTCCCCTCCTCCCCTCTCTCCCCTCCCTCCCTCCCCCTCCCCTCCCTCCCTCTCTCCCCTCCCCTCCCTCCCCTCCCCTCCCTTCCCTCCCTCCCTCGCTCCCCCTGCCTCCCTCCCTCCCTCCCTCCTCCCTCCCTCCCTCCCTCCTCCCTCCCCTCCCTCTCTCCCTCCCTCCCTCCCTCCCTCCCCTCCCTCCCTCCCTTCCCTCCCCTCCCTCCCTCCCTCCCTCCCTCCCTCCCTCCCCCTCCCTCTCTCCCTCCCTCCCTCCCTCCCCACCCTCCCTCCCTCCCGCCCCTCCCTCCCTCCCTCCCTCCCTCCCTCCTCCCCTCCCCTCCCTCCCTCCCTCCCTCCCTCCCCCCCTCCCTCACCTCCCTTCCCTCCCTCCCTCCCTCCCCTCCCTCCCCTCCCCTCCCTCCTCCCCTCCCTCCCCTCCCTCCCTCCCTCCCTCCACCCCTCCCTCCCTCCTCTCCCTCCCTCCCTCCCTCCCTCCCTCCTTCCCTCCTCCCCTCCCTCACTCCTCTCCCTCCCTCCCTCCCTACCTCCCCTCCCTCCCTCCCTCCTCCCCTCCCTCCCCTCTCTCCCTCCCCCTCCCCTCCCTCACCCCCTCCCCTCCCTCCCTCCCTCCTGCACTCCTCCCATCCCTCCCGCCCTCCCTCCCCTCCCCTCCCTCCTCCCCACCCTCCCCTCCCTCCTCCCTCCCTCCCTCCACTCCCTCCCCTCCCTCCTCCCCTCCCTCCCCTCCCTCCTCCCCCTCCCCTCCCTCCCTCTCTCCCCTCCCTCCATGTACTTTGGAGTCATTTATTTTGTGCCTCTGTGATTGTGTACGTAGTGTATGCTTTCTCGACGAAAATCTCGCTGAAAGTAAATTTTCAAAACGATTGCGTTTTTGCATGATTCCTTAGTCGTCTGATATAGCAGAATGAAGCAAAGCAAGGATTCTTTCGTTTGCATCGCAGTTTCCAACAATTAACACGATCTCAGAAGAATTCATGTCATTTCTGCAGAATGATGCACATAAATGTACTTTGAAGTCATTTATGTTGTGCTTCTGTGATTGTGTACGTAGTGTATGCTTTCTCGACGAAAATCTCGCTCAAAGTAAATTTTCACCCACATTGTATGGTTGATCACTCGCCTGTTGGAGCAGAATGCAGCAAAACAATGATTCTTCCGTTTCTACCGCAGTTTCCAACAATTAACACGATCTCAGGAGAATGAAGCAAGTAAAGATACATTCATGTCATTTCTGCAGAATCATGCACCTAAATCTACATTTATTTTGTGCCTCTGTGATTGTGTACGTAGTGTATTCTTTCTCGACGAAACTCTCGCTCAAAGTAATTTTTCACCCACATTGTATGCTTGCTCACTCGCCTTTTGGAGCAGAATGCAGCAAAGCAATTATTCTTCCGTTTCTACCGCAGTTTCCAACAATTAACACGATCTCAGAAGAATGAAGCACGTAAATATACATTCATGTCATTTCTGCAGAATCATGCACATAAATGTACTTTGAAGACATTTATGTTGTGCTTCTGTGCTTTTGTACGTGGTGTATGCTTTCTCGCCGAAAATCTCGCTCAAAGTAAATTTTCAAAACGATTGTGTTTGTTGTATGATTCCTTACTCGTCTGATATAGCAGAATGCAGCAAAGGAAAGATTCTTTCGTTCCCATCGCAGTTTCCAACAATTAACACGATCTCAGAAGAACGAAGCAAGTGAATATACATTCATGTCATGTCTGCAGAATCATGCACATAAATGTACTTTGAAGTAATTTATGTTGTGATTCTGTGATTGTGTACGTAGTGTATGCTTTCTGGACGAAAATCTCGCTCAAAGTAAATTTCACCCACATTGTATGTTTGTTCACTTCGCCTGTTGGAGCAGAATGCAGCAAAGCAATGATTCTTCCGTTTCTACCGCAGTTTCCAACAATTAACACGATCTCAGAAGAACGAAGCAACTAAAGATACATTCATGTCATTTCTGCAGAATCATGCACATAAATGTACATTGAAGTCATTTATGTTGTACTTCTGTGCTTTTGTACGTAGTGTATTCTTTCTCGACGAAAATGTCGCTCAAAGTAAATTGTCAAAACGATTGTGTTTTTTGAATGATTCCGTACTCGTCTGTTCGACTAGAATGCTTCAAAGCAAAGATTCTTCCGTTTTCAGCGCAGTTTCCAACAGTAAATACGATATCATCAGAATGAAGCAAGTAAATATAAATTCATGTCATTTCTGCAGAATCATGCACATAAATCTACATTGAAGTCATTTATGTTGTGCTTCTGTGCTTTTGTACGTAGTGTATTCTTTCTCGACGAAACTCTCGCTCAAATTAAATTTTCACCCGCATCGTATGTTTGCTCACGTCGCCTGTTGGAGCAGATGCAGCAAAGCAATGATTCTTTCGTTCCCATCGCAGTTTCCAACGATTAACACGATCTCAGAAGAACGAAGCAAGTAGATATACATTCATGTGATTTCTGCAGAATCATGCACATAAATGTACTTTGAAGTCGTTTATGTTGTGCTTCTGTGATTGTGTACGTAGTGTATGCTTTCTCGACGAAAATCTCGCTCAAAGTAAATTTTCAAATGGATTGTGTTTTTTGAATGATTCTTTACTCGTCTGTTCGAGCAGAATACATCAAAGCAAAGATTCTTCCGTTTTCATCGCAGTTTCCAACAGTAAATACGATATAATCAGAATGAAGCAAGTAAATATACATTCATGTCATTTCTGCAGAATCATGCACGTAAATCTACATTGAAGTCACTTATGTTGTGCTTCTGTGCTTTTGTACGTGGTGTATGCTTTCTCGCCGAAAAACTCGCTCAAAGTAAATTTTCAAAACGATTGTGTTTTTTGCATAATTCCTTACTCGTCTGATATAGCAGAATGCAGCAAAGCAAAGATTCTTTCGTTCCCATCGCAGTTTCCAACAATTAACACGATCTCAGAAGAATGAAGCAAGTAAATATACATTCATGTCATTTCTGCAGAATCATGCACATAAATCTACATTGAAGTCATTTATGTTGTGCTTCTGTGCTTTTCTACGTAGTGTATTCTTTCTCGACGAAAATCTCGCTCAAATTAAATTTTCACCCACATCGCCTCACTCGCCTGTTGAGAGAATGCAGAATGCAGCAAAGCAATGATTCTTTCGTTCCCATCGCAGTTTCCAACGATTAACACGAACTCAGAGAACGAAGCAAGTAAATATACATTCATGTCATTTCTGCAGAATCATGCACATAAATGTACTTTGAAGTCATTTATGTTGTGCCTCTGTGATTGTGTACGTAGTGTATGCTTTCTCGACGAAAATCTCGCTCAAAGTAAATTGTCAAAACGATTGTGTTTTTTGAAGATTCTTCCGTTTTCATCGCAGATTCCAACAGTAAATACGACATCATCAGAATGAAGCAAGTAAATATACTTTCTCGACGAAACTCTCGCTCAAATTAAATTTCACCCACATCGTATGTTTGCTCACTCGCCTGTTGGAGCAGAATGCAGCAAAGCAATGATTCTTTCGTTCCCATCGCAGTTTCCAACGATTAACACGATCTCAGAAGAACGAAGCAAGTAAATATACATTCATGTCATTTCTGCAGAATAATGCACATAAATGTACTTTGATGTCATTTATGTTGTGCTTCTGTGATTGTGTACGTAGTGTATGCTTTCTCGACGAAAATCTCGCGCAAAGTAAATTTTCAAATGGATTGTGTTTTTGAATGATTCTTTACTCGTCTGTTCGAGCAGAATACATCAGAGCAAAGATTCTTCCTCCTCCCTCCCTCCTCCCCTCCCTCCCCTCCCTCCCTCCCTCCCTCCCTCCCTCCATCCTCCCCTCCATCCCCTCCCTCCCTCCCTCCCTCCCTCCCTCCCCTCCCTCCCTCGCTCCCTACCCCTCCATCCCTCCCTCCCTCCCCTCCCCTCCCTCCCTCCCTCCCTCCCTCCCATCCCTCCCTCCCTCCCTCCCTCCCTCTCTCCCTCCCCTCCCTCCCTCCCACTCTCCCTACCCTCCCTCCCTCCCTCCCCTCCCTCCCCTCCCTCTCTCCCTCCCTCCCTCACTCACTCCCTCCTCCCTCCCTCCCTCCCTCCCCTCCCTCCTTGCCTCCTCCCTCCCTCCACCCCTCCCTCCCCTCCCTCCCTCCCTCCCTCCCTCCATCCTCCCCTCCATCCCCTCCCTCCCTCCCTCCCCTCCCTCCCCTCCCTCCTCCCCTCTCTCCCCTCCCTCCCTCCCCCTCCCCTCCCTCCCTCTCTCCCCTCCCTCCCTACCTCCCTCCTCCCATCCCTCCATCCCTCCTCCCCTCCCACCCTCCCTCCCTCCCTCCACTCCCTCCCTCCTTCCTTCCCTCCCTCCCCTCCATCCCTCCCTCCCTCCCTCCCTCCCTCCCTCCCTCCCTCCCTCCCTCCTTCCCTCCTCCCCTCCCTCCCTCCCTCCCTCACTCCCACCCCTCCCTCTCTCCCTCCCTCCCCTCCCTCCCTCCCTCCCTCCCTCCCCCTCCCTCCCTCCCTCCCTCCCTCCCTCCTCCCTCCCTCCCTCCCTCCCTCCCTCCCCTCCCTCTCTCCCTCCCTCCCTCCCTCCCTCCCTCCCTCCCCTCCCTCCCTTCCCTCCCCTCCCTCCCTCCCTCCCTCCCTCCCTCCCTCCCTCCCGCCCGCCCCTCCCTCCCTCCCTCCCTCCCTCCTCCCCTCCCCTCCCTCCCTCTCTCACTCCCTCCCCTCCCCTCCCTCCCTCCCTCCCTCCCCCTCCCTCCCTCCCTCCCTCCCTCCCTCCCTCCTCCCTCCCTCCCTCCCTCCCTCCCTCCCCTCCCTCTCTCCCTCCCTCACTCCCTCCCTCCCCTCCCTCCCTCCCTTCCCTCCCCTCCCTCCCTCCCTCCCTCCCTCCCCTCCCTCTCTCCCTCCCTCCCTCCCTCCCTCCCTCCCTCCCCTCCCTCCCACCCTCCCGCCCCTCCCTCCCTCCCTCCCTCCCTCCCTCCTCCCCTCCCCTCCCTCCCTCCCTCCCTCCCTCCCTCCCTCCCCTCCCTCCCTCCCTCCTCCCCTCCCTCCCCTCCCTCCCTCCCTCCCTCCCCCCCTCCCTCCCCTCCCTTCCCTCCCTCCCTCCCCTCCCTCCCCTCCCTCCTCCCCTCCCTCCCCTCCCTCCCTCCCTCCCTCCCTCCCTCCACCCCTCCCTCCCTCCTCTCCCTCCCTCCCTCCCTACCTCCCCTCCCTCCCTCCCTCCTCCCCTCCCTCCCCTCCCTCCTTCCCCATCCCCTCCCTCCCTCTCTCCCCTCCCTCCTTCCCTCCCTCCTCCCCTCCCTCCCTCCTCTCCCTCCCTCCCTCCCTACCTCCCCTCCCAACCTCCCTCCTCCCCTCCCTCCCCTCTCTCCCTCCCCCTCCCCTCCCTCACTCCCTCCCCTCCCTCCCTCCCTCCTGCACTCCTCCCATCCCTCCCTCCACCTCCCCTTCCTCCCTCTCTCCCCTCCCTCCCTCCATCCCACCCTCCTCCCCTCCCTCCCTCCTCCCCTCCCTCCCTCCCTCCCTCCCCTCCCTCTCTCCCTCCCTCCTTCCCTCCCTCCCCTCCATTCCTCCCTCCCCCTCCACTCCCTCCCCTCACTCCCACCCCTCCCTCCCTCTCTCCCTCCCTCCCCTCCCCTCCCTCCCTCCCTCCCTCCCTCCCTCCCTCCCCCTCCCTCCCTCCCTCCCTCCCCTCCCTACCTCCCTCCTCCCTCCCTCCCTCCCTCCCTCCTCCCTCCCTCCCTCCCTCCCCTCCCTCCCCTCCCTCCCCTCCCTCCCTCCCTCCCTCCCTCCCTCCCTCCTCCCCTCCCTCCCCTCCCTCCCTCCCTCCCCTCCCTCCCCTCCCTCCCCTCCCTCCCTCCCTCCCTCCCCTCCGTCCCATCCCTCCCTCCCTCCCTCCCTCGCTCCCTCCCCTCCCTCCCTCGCTCCCCTCCCCTCCATCCCTCCCTCCATCACCTCCCCTTCCCTCCCTCCCCCTCCCTCCCTCCCTCACTCCCCTCCCTCCCCTCCCTCCCTCTCTCCCTCCATCCCCTCCCCTCCCTCCCTCCCTCCTCCCTCCCTCCCTCCCTCCCTCCCTCCCCTCCCTCCCCTCCCTTCCCTCCCTCCCTCCCTCCCTCCTACCCTCCCTCCCCTCCCTCCCTCCCTCCCCTCCCTCCCCTCCCTCCCCTCCCTCCCTCCCTCCCTCCCTCCCCTCCGTCCCATCCCTCCCTCCCTCCCTCCCTCCCCTCCCTCCCTCGCTCCCCTCCCCTCCATCCCTCCCTCCATCCCCTCCCCTCCCCTCCCTCCCCCTCCCTCCCTCCCTCCCTCCCTCCCCTCCCTCCGCTCCCTCCCTCCCTCCCTCCCTCCCCTCCCTCCCTCGCTCCCTACCACTCCATCCCTCCCCCCCTCCCCTCCCCTCCCTCCCTCCCTCCCTCCCTCCCTCCCATCCCTCCCTCCCTCCCTCCCTCCCTCCCTCTCTCCCTCCCCTCCCTCCCTCCCACTCTCCCTCCCTCCCTCCCTCCCTACCCTCCCTCCCTCCCTCCCCTCCCTCCCCTCCCTCTCTCCCTCCCTCACTCACTCCCTCCTCCCTCCATCCCTCCCTCCCCTCCCTCCCTGCCTCCTCCCTCCCTCCTCCCCTCCCTCCCCTCCCTCCCTCCCTACCTCCATCCTCCCCTCCATCCCCTCCCTCCCTCCCTCCCCTCCCTCCCCTCCCTCCTCCCCTCTCTCCCCTCCCTCCCTCCCCCTCCCCTCCCTCCCTCTCTCCCCTCCCTCCCTCCCTCCCTCCTCCCATCCCTCCATCCCTCCTCCCCTCACACCCTCCCTCCCTCCCTCCACTCCCTCCCGCCCTCCTTCCTTCCCTCCCTCCCCTCCATCCCTCCCTCCCTCCCTCCCTCCCTCCTTCCCTCCTCCCCTCCCTCCCTCCCTCCCTCCCTCACTCCCTCCCCTCCCTCCCTCCCTCCATCCCTCCCCTCCCCTCCCTTCCCTCCCTCCCTCGCTCCCCCTCCCTCCCTCCCTCCCTCCCTCCTCCCTCCCTCCCTCCCTCCCTCCCTCCCTCCCCTCCCTCTCTCCCTCCCTCCCTCCCTCCCTCCCCTCCCTCCCTCCCTTCCCTCCCCTCCCTCCCTCCCTCCCTCCCCTCCCTGTCTCCCTCCCTCCCTCCCTCCCCTCCCTCCCTCCCTCCCTCCCTCCCGCCCCTCCCTCCCTCCCTCCCTCCTCCCCTCCCCTCCCTCCCTCCCTCCCTCCCTCCCTCCCCTCCCTCCCTCCCTCCTCCCCTCCCTCCCCTCCCTCCCTCCCTCCCCCCCTCCCTCACCTCCCTTCCCTCCCTCCCTCCCTCCCCCTCCCTCCCCTCCCCTCCCCTCCCTCCTCCCCTCCCTCCCCTCCCTCCCTCCCTCCCTCCACCCCTCCCTCCCTCCTCTCCCTCCCTCCCTCCCTACCTCCCCTCGCTCCCTCCCTCCTCCCCTCCCTCCCCTCCCTCCCTCCCCCTCACCTCCCTCCCTCTCTCCCCTCCCTCCTTCCCTCCCTCCTCCCCTCCCTCACTCCTCTCCCTCCCTCCCTCCCTACCTCCCCTCCCTCCCTCCCTCCTCCCCTCCCTCCCCTCTCTCCCTCCCCGTCCCCTCCCTCACTCCCTCCCCTCCCTCCCTCCCTCCTGCACTCCTCCCATCCCTCCCGCCCTCCCTCCCCTCCCCTCCCTCCTCCCCACCCTCCCCTCCCTCCCACCCTCCCTCCACTCCCTCCCCTCCCTCCCCTCCCTCCTCCCCTCCCTCCCCTCCCTCCCTCCCCCTCCCCTCCCTCCCTCTCTCCCCTCCCTCCCTCCCACCCTCCTCCCCTCCCTCCCTCCTCCCCTCCCTCCCTCCCTCCCTCCCCTCCCTCTCTCCCTCCCTCCTTCCCTCCCTCCCCTCCATCCCTCCCTCCCTCTCCACTCCATCCCCTCCCTCCCTCCCTCCCCTCCCTACCTCCCTCCCTCCCTCCCCTCCCTCCCTCCCTCCCCCCCCTTCCCTCCCCTCCCTCCCTCCCTCCCCTCCGTCCCATCCCTCCCTCCCTCCCTCCTCTCCCTCCCTCTCTCCCTCCCCTCCCTCCCTCCCCTCCCTCCCTCCCTCCCTCCCTCCTCCCTCCCTCCCTCCCTCCCTCCCCTCCCTCGCTCCCTCCTCCCTCCCTCTCTCTCTCCTCTCCCTCCCTCCCTCCCTCCCTCCCCTCCCTCCCCTCCCTCCCCTCCCTCCTCCCCTCCCCTCCCTCCCTCCCTCCTTCCCATCCCTCCCCTCCCCTCTCCCCCTCCTTCCCTACCATCACTCCCCTCCCTCCCCTCCCTCCTCCCCTCTCCTCCCGCTCCCCTCCCTCCCTCCCCCTCCCCTCCCTCCCTCTCTCCCCTCCCTCCCTCCCTCCCTCCTCCCATCCCTCCATCCCTCCTCCCCTCCCACCCTCCCTCCCTCCCTCCACTCCCTCCCTCCCTCCTTCCTTCCCTCCCTCCCCTCCATCCCTCCCTCCCTCCCTCCCTCCCTCCCTCCCTCCTTCCCTCCTCCCCTCCCTCACTCCTCTCCCTCCCTCCCTCCCTACCTCCCCTCCCTCCCTCCCTCCTCCCCTCCCTCCCCTCTCTCCCTCCCCCTCCCCTCCCTCACTCCCTACCCTCCTGCACTCCTCCCATCCCTCCCGCCCTCCCTCCCCTCCCCTCCCTCCTCCCCACCCTCCCCTCCCTCCCTCCCTCCACTCCCTCCCCTCCCTCCTCCCCTCCCTCCCCTCCCTCCCTCCCCCTCCCCTCCCTCCCTCTCTCCCCTCCCTCCATATACTTTGGAGTCATTTATTTTGTGCCTCTGTGATTGTGTACGTAGTGTATGCTTTCTCGACGAAAATCTCGCTCAAAGTAAATTTTCAAAACGATTGCGTTTTTTGCATGATTCCTTAGTCGTCTGATATAGCAGAATGAAGCAAAGCAAGGATTCTTTCGTTTGCATCGCAGTTTCCAACAATTAACACGATCTCAGAAGAATGAAGCAAGTAAATATACATTCATGTCATTTCTGCAGAATCATGCACATAAATGTATTTATGTATTTATAAAAGTCATTTATGTTGTGCTTCTGTGCTTTTTTACGTGGTGTATGCTTTCTCGCCGACAATCTCGCTCAAAGTAAATTTTCAAAACGATTGTGTTTGTTGTATGATTCCTTACTCGTCTGATATAGCATAATGCAGCAAAGGAAAGATTCTTTCGTTCCCATCGCAGTTTGCAACAATTAACACGATCTCAGAAGAACGAAGCAAGTGAATATACATTCATGTCATTTCTGCAGAATCATGCACATAAATGTACTTTGGAGTCATTTATTTTGTGCCTCTGTGATTGTGTACGTAGTGTATGCTTTCTCGACGAAAATCTCGCTCAAAGTAAATTTTCAAAACGATTGCGTTTTTTGCATGATTCCTTAGTCGTCTGATATAGCAGAATGAAGCAAAGCAAGGATTCTTTCGTTTGCATCGCAGTTTCCAACAATTAACACGATCTCAGAAGAATTCATGTCATTTCTGCAGAATGATGCACATAAATGTACTTTGAAGTCATTTATGTTGTGCTTCTGTGATTGTGTACGTAGTGTATGCTTTCTCGACGAAAATCTCGCTCAAAGTAAATTTTCACCCACATTGTATGGTTGATCACTCGCCTGTTGGAGCAGAATGCAGCAAAACAATGATTCTTCCGTTTCTACCGCAGTTTCCAACAATTAACACGATCTCAGGAGAATGAAGCAAGTAAAGATACATTCATGTCATTTCTGCAGAATCATGCACATAAATCTACATTTATTTTGTGCCTCTGTGATTGTGTACGTAGTGTATTCTTTCTCGACGAAACTCTCGCTCAAAGTAATTTTTCACCCACATTGTATGCTTGCTCACTCGCCTTTTGGAGCAGAATGCAGCAAAGCAATTATTCTTCCGTTTCTACCGCAGTTTCCAACAATTAACACGATCTCAGAAGAATGAAGCAAGTTGTGCTTCTGTGCTTTTGTACGTGGTGTATGCTTTCTCGCCGAAAATCTCGCTCAAAGTAAATTTTCACCCACATTGTATGTTTGATCACTCGCCCGTTGAAGCAGAATGCAGCAATGCAATGATTCTTCCGTTTCTACCGCAATTTCCAACAATTAACACGATCTCAGAAGAATGAAGCAAGTAAATATACATTCATGTCATTTCTGCAGAATCATGCACATAAATGTACTTTGAAGTCATTTATGTTGTGCTTCTGTGCTTTTGTACGTGGTGTATGTTTCTCGCCGAAAATCTCGCTCAAAGTAAATTTTCAAAACGATTGTGTTTGTTGTATGATTCCTTACTCGTCTGATATAGCAGAATGCAGCAAAGGAAAGATTCTTTCGTTCCCATCGCAGTTTCCAACAATTAACACGATCTCAGAAGAACGAAGCAAGTAAATATATATTCAAGTCATTTCTGCAGAATCATGCACATAAATGTAGTTGGAAGTCATTTATGTTGTGCTTCTGTGATTGTGTACGCAGTGTATGCTTTCTCGACGAAAATCTCGCTCAAAGTAAATTTTCAAAACGATTGCGTTTTTTGCATGATTGCTTAACTCGTCTGATATAGCAGAATGAAGCAAAGCAAAGATTCTTTCGTTTCCATCGCAGTTTCCAACAATTAACACGATCTCAGAAGAATGAAGCAAGTAAAAATACATAAATGTCATTTCTGCAGAATCATGCACATAGATCTACAATGAAGTCATTTATGTTGTGCTTCTGTGCTTTTGTACGTAGTGTATTCTTTCTCGACGAAAATCTCGCTCAAAGTAAATTTTCACCAACATTGTTTGTTTGCTCACTCGCCTGTTGAAGCAGAATGCAGCAATGCAATGATTCTTCCGTTTCTACCGCAGTTTCCAACAATTAACACGATCTCAGAAGAATGAAGCACGTAAATATACATTCATGTCATTTCTGCAGAATCATGCACATAAATGTACTTTGAAGACATTTATGTTGTGCTTTTGTACGTGGTGTATGCTTTCTCGCCGAAAATCTCGCTCAAAGTAAATTTTCACCCACATTGTATGTTTGATCACTCGCCCGTTGAAGCAGAATGCAGCAATGCAATGATTCTTCCGTTTCTACCGCAATTTCCAACAATTAACACGATCTCAGAAGAATGAAGCAAGTAAATATACATTCATGTCATTTCTGCAGAATCATGCACATAAATGTACTTTGAAGTCATTTATGTTGTGCTTCTGTGCTTTTGTACGTGGTGTATGTTTCTCGCCGAAAATCTCGCTCAAAGTAAATTTTCAAAACGATTGTGTTTGTTGTATGATTCCTTACTCGTCTGATATAGCAGAATGCAGCAAAGGAAAGATTCTTTCGTTCCCATCGCAGTTTCCAACAATTAACACGATCTCAGAAGAACGAAGCAAGTAAATATATATTCAAGTGATTTCTGCAGAATCATGTACATAAATGTACTTGGAAGTCATTTATGTTGTGCTTCTGTGATTGTGTACGTAGTGTATGCTTTCTCGGCGAAAATCTCGCTCAAAGTAAATTTTCAAAACGATTGCGTTTTTTGCATGATTGCTTAACTCGTCTGATATAGCAGAATGAAGCAAAGCAAAGATTCTTTCGTTTCCATCGCAGTTTCCAACAATTAACACGATCTCAGAATAATGAAGCAAGTAAAAATACATTAATGTCATTTTTGCAGAATCATGCACATAGATCTACATTGAAGTCATTTATGTTGTGCTTCTGTGCTTTTGTACGTAGTGTATTCTTTCTCGACGAAAATCTCGCTCAAAGTAAATTTTCACCAACATTGTTTGTTTGCTCACTCGCCTGTTGAAGCAGAATGCAGCAATGCAATGATTCTTCCGTTTCTACCGCAGTTTCCAACAATTAACACGATCTAAGAAGAATGAAGCACGTAAATATACATTCATGTCATTTCTGCAGAATCATGCACATAAATGTACTTTGAAGACATTTATGTTGTGCTTTTGTACGTGGTGTATGCTTTCTCGCCGAAAATCTCGCTCAAAGTAAATTTTCAAAACGATTGTGTTTGTTGTATGATTCCTTACTCGTCTGATATAGCAGAATACAGCAAAGGAAAGATTCTTTCGTTCCCATCGCATTTTCCAACAATTAACACGATCTCAGAAGAACGAAGCAAGTGAATATACATTCATGTCATGTCTGCAGAATCATGCACATAAATATACTTTGAAGTAATTTATGTTGTGATTCTGTGATTGTGTACGTAGTGTATTCTTTCTCGACGAATATCTCGCTCAAAGTAAATTTTCACCCACATTGTATGTTTGCTCACTCGCCTGTTGGAGCAGAATGCAGCAAAGCAATGATTCTTCCGTTTCTACCCCAGTTTCCAACAATTAACATGATCTCAGAAGAACGAAGGAAGTAAATATACATTCATGTCATTTCTGCAGAATCATGCACATAAATCTACTTTGAAGTAATTTATGTTGTGCGTCTGTGATTGTGTACGTAGTGTATGCTTTCTCGACGAAAATCTCGCTCAAAGTAAATTTTCAAAACGATTGCGTTTTTTGCATGATTCCTTAGTCGTCTGATATAGCAGAATGAAGCAAAGCAAGGATTCTTTCGTTTGCATCGCAGTTTACAACAATTAACACGATCTCAGAAGAACGAAGCAAGTAAATATACATTCATGTCATTTCTGCAGAATCATGCACATAAATGTACTTTGAAGTAATTTATGTTGTGCTTCTGTGATTGCGTACGTAGTGTATGCTTTCTCGACGAAAACCTCGCTCAAAGTAAATTTTCACCCACATTGTATGTTTGATCACTCGCCTGTTGAAGCAGAATGCAGCAATGCAATGATTCTTCCGTTTCTACCGCAATTTCCAACAATTAACACGATCTCAGAAGAATGAAGCAAGTAAATATACATTCATGTAATTTCTGCAGAATCATGCACATAAATGTACTTTGAAGTCATTTATGTTGTGCTTCTGTGCTTTTGTACGTGGTGTATGTTTCTCGCCGAAAATCTCGCTCAAAGTAAATTTTCAAAACGATTGTGTTTGTTGTATGATTCCTTACTCGTCAGATATAGCAGAATGCAGCAAAGGAAAGATTCTTTCGTTCCCATCGCAGTTTCCAACAATTAACACGATCTCAGAAGAACGAAGCAAGTAAATATATATTCAAGTCATTTCTGCAGAATCATGCACATAAATGTACTTGGAAGTCATTTATGTTGTGCTTCTGTGATTGTGTACGCAGTGTATGCTTTCTCGACGAAAATCTCGCTCAAAGTAAATTTTCAAAACGATTGCGTTTTTTGCATGATTGCTTAACTCGTCTGATATAGCAGAATGAAGCAAAGCAAAGATTCTTTCGTTTCCATCGCAGTTTCCAACAATTAACACGATCTCAGAAGAATGAAGCAAGTAAAAATACATTAATGTCATTTCTGCAGAATCATGCACATAGATCTACATTGAAGTCATTTATGTTGTGCTTCTGTGCTTTTGTACGTAGTGTATTCTTTCTCGACGAAAATCTCGCTCAAAGTAAATTTTCACCAACATTGTTTGTTTGCTCACTCGCCTGTTGAAGCAGAATGCAGCAATGCAATGATTCTTCCGTTTCTACCGCAGTTTCCAACAATTAACACGATCTCAGAAGAATGAAGCACGTAAATATACATTCATGTCATTTCTGCAGAATCATGCACATAAATGTACTTTGAAGACATTTATGTTGTGCTTTTGTACGTGGTGTATGCTTTCTCGCCGAAAATCTCGCTCAAAGTAAATTTTCACCCACATTGTATGTTTGCTCACTCGCCTTTTGGAGCAGAATGCAGCAAAGCAATGATTCTTCCGTTTCTACCGCATTGTCCAACAATTAACACGATCTCAGAAGAATGAAGCAAGTAAATATACATTCATGTCATTTCTGCAGAATCATGCACATAAATGTATTTATGTATTTATAAAAGTCATTTATGTTGTGCTTCTGTGCTTTTGTACGTGGTGTATGCTTTCTCGCCGAAAATCTCGCTCAAAGTAAATTTTCAAAACGATTGTGTTTGTTGTATGTTTCCTTACTCGTCTGATATAGCATAATGCAGCAAAGGAAAGATTATTTCGTTCCCATCGCAGTTTGCAACAATTAACACGATCTAAGAAGAACGAAGCAAGTGAATATACATTCATGTCATTTCTGCAGTATCATGCACATAAATGTACTTTGGAGTCATTTATTTTGTGCCTCTGTGATTTTGTACGTAGTGTATGCTTTCTCGACGAAAATCTCGCTCAAAGTAAGTTTTCAAAACCATTGCGTTTTTTGCATGATTCCTTAGTCGTCTGATATAGCAGAATGAAGCAAAGCAAGGATTCTTTCGTTTGCATCGCAGTTTCCAACAATAAACACGATCTCAGAAGAATTCATGTCATTTCTGCAGAATGATGCACATAAATGTACTTTGAAGTCATTTATGTTGTGCTTCTGTGATTGTGTACGTAGTGTATGCTTTCTCGACGAAAATCTCGCTCAAAGTAAATTTTCACCCACATTGTATGGTTGATCACTCGCCTGTTGGAGCAGAATGCAGCAAAACAATGATTCTTTCGTTCCCATCGCAGTTTCCAACAATTAACACGATCTCAGAAGAACGAAGCAAGTAAATATACATTCATGTCATTTCTGCAGAATCATGCACATAAATGTACTTTGAAGTCATTTATTTTGTGCCTCTGTGATTGTGTACGTAGTGTATGCTTTCTCGACGAAAATCTCGCTCAAAGTAAATTTTCAAAACGATTGCGTTTTTTGCATGATTCCTTAGTCGTCTGATATAGCAGAATGAAGCAAAGCAAAGATTCTTTCGTTTCCATCGCCGTTTCCAACAATTAACACGATCTCAGAAGAACGAAGCAAGTAAATATACATTCATGTCATTTCTGCAGAATCATGCACATAAATGTACTTTGAAGTAATTTATGTTGTGCTTCTGTGATTGAGTACGTAGTGTATGCTTTCTCGACGAAAATCTCGCTCAAAGTAAATTTTCAAAATGATTGCGTTTTTTGCATGATTCCTTTGGCGTCTGATATAGCAGAAGGAAGCAAAGCAAAGATTCTTTCGTTTCCATCGCAGTTTCCAACAATTAACACGAACTCAGAAGAACGAAGCAAGTAAATATACATTCATGTCATTTCTGCAGAATCATGCACATAAATGTACTTTGAAGTAATTTATGTTGTGATTCTGTGATTGTGTACGTAGTGTATGCTTTCTGGACGAAAATCCCGCTCAAAGTAAATTTTCACCCACATTGTATGTTTGTTCACTCGCCTGTTGGAGCAGAATGCAGCAAAGCAATGATTCTTCAGTTTCTACCGCAGTTTCCAACAATTAACACGATCTCAGAAGAACGAAGCAACTAAAGATACATTCATGTCATTTCTGCAGAATCATGCACATAAATCTACATTGAAGTCATTTATGTTGTGCTTCTGTGCTTTTCTACGTAGTGTAATCTTTCTCGACGAAAATCTCGCTCAAAGTAAATTTTCACCAACATTGTTTGTTTGCTCACTCGCCTGTTGAAGCAGAATGCAGCAATGCAATGATTCTTCCGTTTCCACCGCAGTTTCCAACAATTAACACGATCTCAGAAGAACGAAGCAAGTAAATATGCATTCACGTCATTTCTGCAGAATCATGCACATAAATGTACTTTGAAGTCATTTATGTTGTGCTTATGTACTTTTGTACGTGGTGTATGCTTTCGCGCCGAAAATCTCGCTGAAAGTAAATTTTCAAAACGATTGTGTTTGTTGTATGATTCCTTAGTCGTCTGATATAGCAGAATGAAGCAAAGGAAAGATTCTTTCGTTTGCATCGCAGTTTCCAACAATTAACACGATCTCAGAAGAACGAAGCAAGTAAATATACATTCATGTCATTTCTGCAGAATCATGCACATAAATGTAGTTTGAAGTCATTTATTTTGTGCCTCTGTGATTGTGTACGTAGTGTATGCTTTCTCGACGAAAATCTCGCTCAAAGTAAATTTTCAAAACGATTGCGTTTTTTGCACGATTCCTTAGTCGTCTGATATAGCAGAATGAAGCAAAGCAAGGATTCTTTCGTTTGCATCGCAGTTTCCAACAATTAACACGATCTCAGAAGAATGAAGCAAGTAAAAATACATTAATGTCATTTCTGCAGAATCATGCACATAGATCTACATTGAAGTCATTTATGTTGTGCTTCTGTGCTTTTGTACGTAGTGTATTCTTTCTCGACGAAAATCTCGCTCAAAGTAAA
The DNA here is from genome assembly GCA_035084275.1 of Hydrolagus colliei. Lineage (NCBI taxonomy): Eukaryota > Metazoa > Chordata > Chondrichthyes > Chimaeriformes > Chimaeridae > Hydrolagus > Hydrolagus colliei. Next base: position 150,317 of record JAYJKW010000259.1, on the reverse strand, counting down.
TTTTCACCAACATTGTTTGTTTGCTCACTCGCCTGTTGAAGCAGAATGCAGCAATGCAATGATTCTTCCGTTTCTACCGCAGTTTCCAACAATTAACACGATCTCAGAAGAATGAAGCACGTAAATATACATTCATGTCATTTCTGCAGAATCATGCACATAAATGTACTTTGAAGACATTTATGTTGTACTTTTGTACGTGGTGTATGCTTTCTCGCCGAAAATCTCGCTCAAAGTAAATTTTCACCCACATTGTATGTTTGATCACTCGCCCGTTGAAGCAGAATGCAGCAATGCAATGATCCTTCCGTTTCTACCGCAGTTTCCAACAATTAACACGATCTCAGAAGAATGAAGCAAGTTGTGCTTCTGTGCGTTTGTGCGTGGTGTATGCTTTCTCGCCGAAAATCTCGCTCAAAGTAAATTTTCAAAACGATTCCGTTTTTTGCATGATTCCTTAGTCGTCTGATATAGCAGAATGAAGCAAAGCAAGGATTCTTTCGTTTGCATCGCAGTTTCCAACAATTAACACGATCGCAGAAGAATGAAGCAAGTAAATATACATTCATGTCATTTCTGCAGAATCATGCACATAAATGTACTTTGAAGTCATTTATGTTGTGCTTCTGTGATTGCGTACGTAGTGTATTCTTTCTCGACGAAAATCTTGCTCAAAGTAAATTTTCACCCACATTGTATGTTTGCTCACTCGCCTTTTGGAGCAGAATGCAGCAAAGCAATGGTTATTCCGTTTCTACCGCAGTTTCCAACAATTAACACGATCTCAGAAGAATGAAGCAAGTAAATATACATTCATGTCATTTCTGCAGAATCATGCACATAAATGTACTTTGAAGTCATTTATGTTGTGATTCTGTGATTGTGTACGTGGTGTATGCTTTCTCGACGAAAATCTCGCTCAAAGTAAATTTTAACCCACATTGTATGTTTGCTCACTCGCCTTTTGGAGCAGAATGCAGCAAAGCAATGATTCTTCCGTTTCTACCGCATTGTCCAACAATTAACACGATCTCAGAAGAATGAAGCAAGTAAATATACATTCATGTCATTTCTGCAGAATCATGCACATAAATGTATTTATGTATTTATAAAAGTCATTTATGTTGTGCTTCTGTGCTTTTGTACGTGGTGTATGCTTTCTCGCCGAAAATCTCGCTCAAAGTAAATTTTCAAAACGATTGTGTTTGTTGTATGTTTCCTTACTCGTCTGATATAGCATAATGCAGCAAAGGAAAGATTATTTCGTTCCCATCGCAGTTTGCAACAATTAACACGATCTAAGAAGAACGAAGCAAGTGAATATACATTCATGTCATTTCTGCAGTATCATGCACATAAATGTACTTTGGAGTCATTTATTTTGTGCCTCTGTGATTTTGTACGTAGTGTATGCTTTCTCGACGAAAATCTCGCTCAAAGTAAGTTTTCAAAACCATTGCGTTTTTTGCATGATTCCTTAGTCGTCTGATATAGCAGAATGAAGCAAAGCAAGGATTCTTTCGTTTGCATCGCAGTTTCCAACAATTAACACGATCTCAGAAGAATTCATGTCATTTCTGCAGAATGATGCACATAAATGTACTTTGAAGTCATTTATGTTGTGCTTCTGTGATTGTGTACGTAGTGTATGCTTTCTCGACGAAAATCTCGCTCAAAGTAAATTTTCACCCACATTGTATGGTTGATCACTCGCCTGTTGGAGCAGAATGCAGCAAAACAATGATTCTTCCGTTTCTACCGCAGTTTCCAACAATTAACACGATCTCAGGAGAATGAAGCAAGTAAATATACATTCATGTCATTTCTGCAGAATCATGCACATAAATGTACTTTGAAGACATTTATGTTGTGCTTCTGTGCTTTTGTACGTGGTGTATGCTTTCTCGCCGAAACTCTCGCTCAAAGTAAATTTTCAAAACGATTGTGTTTTTTGTATGATTCCATACTCGTCTGAAATAGCAGAATGCAGCAAAGCAAAGATTCTTTCGTTCCCATCGCAGTTTCCAACAATTAACACGATCTCAGAAGAACGAAGCAAGTAAATATACATTCATGTAATTTCTGCAGAATCATGCACATAAATGTACTTTGAAGTCATTTATTTTGTGCCTCTGTGATTGTGTACGTAGTGTATGCTTTCTCGACGAAAATCTCGCTCAAAGTAAATTTTCAAAACGATTGCGTTTTTTGCATGATTCCTTAGTCGTCTGATATAGCAGAATCAAGCAAAGCAAAGATTCTTTCGTTTCCATCGCCGTTTCCAACAATTAACACGATCTCAGAAGAACGAAGCAAGTAAATATACATTCATGTCATTTCTGCAGAATCATGCACATAAATGTACTTTGAAGTAATTTATGTTGTGATTCTGTGATTGTGTACGTAGTGTATGCTTTCTGGACGAAAATCCCGCTCAAAGTAAATTTTCACCCACATTGTATGTTTGTTCACTCGCCTGTTGGAGCAGAATGCAGCAAAGCAATGATTCTTCAGTTTCTACCGCAGTTTCCAACAATTAACACGATCTCAGAAGAACGAAGCAACTAAAGATACATTCATGTCATTTCTGCAGAATCATGCACATAAATCTACATTGAAGTCATTTATGTTGTGCTTCTGTGCTTTTCTACGTAGTGTAATCTTTCTCGACGAAAATCTCGCTCAAAGTAAATTTTCACCAACATTGTTTGTTTGCTCACTCGCCTGTTGAAGCAGAATGCAGCAATGCAATGATTCTTCCGTTTCCACCGCAGTTTCCAACAATTAACACGATCTCAGAAGAACGAAGCAAGTAAATATGCATTCACGTCATTTCTGCAGAATCATGCACATAAATGTACTTTGAAGTCATTTATGTTGTGCTTATGTACTTTTGTACGTGGTGTATGCTTTCGCGCCGAAAATCTCGCTCAAAGTAAATTTTCAAAACGATTGTGTTTGTTGTATGATTCCTTAGTCGTCTGATATAGCAGAATGAAGCAAAGGAAAGATTCTTTCGTTTGCATCGCAGTTTCCAACAATTAACACGATCTCAGAAGAACGAAGCAAGTAAATATACATTCATGTCATTTCTGCAGAATCATGCACATAAATGTAGTTTGAAGTCATTTATTTTGTGCCTCTGTGATTGTGTACGTAGTGTATGCTTTCTCGACGAAAATCTCGCTCAAAGTAAATTTTCAAAACGATTGCGTTTTTTGCACGATTCCTTAGTCGTCTGATATAGCAGAATGAAGCAAAGCAAGGATTCTTTCGTTTGCATCGCAGTTTCCAACAATTAACACGATCTCAGAAGAACGAAGCAAGTAAATATACATTCATGTCATTTCTGCAGAATCATGCACATAAATCTACATTGAAGTTATTTATGTTGTGCCTCTGTGCTTTTGTACGTAGTGTATTCTTTCTTGACGAAAATCTCGCTCAAAGTAAATTTTCACCCATATTGTATGTTTGTTCACTCGCCCGTTGGAGCAGAATGCAGCAAAGCAATGATTCTTCCGTTTCTACCGCAGTTTCCAACAATTAACACGATCTCAGAGGAACGAAGCAAGTAAATATACATTCATGTCATTTCTGCAGAATCATGCACATAAATGTACTTTGAAGTCATTTATGTTGTGCTTCTGTGATTGTGTACGTAGTGTATTCTTTCTCGACGAAAATCTCGCTCAAAGTAAATTTTCACCCACATTGAATGTTTGCTCACTCGCCTTTTGGAGCAGAATGCAGCAAAGCAATGATTCTTCCGTTTCTACAGCATTGTCCAACAATTAACTCGATCTCAGAAGAATGAAGCAAGTAAATATACATTCATGTCATTTCTGCAGAATCATGCACATAAATGTACTTTGAAGTCATTTATGTTGTGCTTCTGTGCTTTTGTACGTGGTGTATGCTTTCTCACCGAAAATCTCGCTCAAAGTAAATTGTCACCCACATTGTATGCTTGCTCACTCGCCTTTTGGAGCAGAATGCAGCAAAGCAATGATCCTTCCGTTTCTACCGCAGTTTCCAACAATTAACACGATCTCAGAAGAATGAAGCAAGTTGTGCTTCTGTGCGTTTGTGCGTGGTGTATGCTTTCTCGCCGAAAATCTCGCTCAAAGTAAATTTTCAAAACGATTGCGTTTTTTGCATGATTCCTTAGTCGTCTGATATAGCAGAATGAAGCAAAGCAAGGATTCTTTCGTTTGCATCGCAGTTTCCAACAATTAACACGATCGCAGAAGAATGAAGCAAGTAAATATACATTCATGTCATTTCTGCAGAATCATGCACATAAATGTACTTTGAAGTCATTTATGTTGTGCTTCTGTGATTGCGTACGTAGTGTATTCTTTCTCGACGAAAATCTTGCTCAAAGTAAATTTTCACCCACATTGTATGTTTGCTCACTCGCCTTTTGGAGCAGAATGCAGCAAAGCAATGATTATTCCGTTTCTACCGCAGTTTCCAACAATTAACACGATCTCAGAAGAATGAAGCAAGTAAATATACATTCATGTCATTTCTGCAGAATCATGCACATAAATGTACTTTGAAGTCATTTATGTTGTGATTCTGTGATTGTGTACGTGGTGTATGCTTTCTCGACGAAAATCTCGCTCAAAGTAAATTTTAACCCACATTGTATGTTTGCTCACTCGCCTTTTGGAGCAGAATGCAGCAAAGCAATGATTCTTCCGTTTCTACCGCATTGTCCAACAATTAACACGATCTCAGAAGAATGAAGCAAGTAAATATACATTCATGTCATTTCTGCAGAATCATGCACATAAATGTATTTATGTATTTATAAAAGTCATTTATGTTGTGCTTCTGTGCTTTTGTACGTGGTGTATGCTTTCTCGCCGAAAATCTCGCTCAAAGTAAATTTTCAAAACGATTGTGTTTGTTGTATGTTTCCTTACTCGTCTGATATAGCATAATGCAGCAAAGGAAAGATTATTTCGTTCCCATCGCAGTTTGCAACAATTAACACGATCTAAGAAGAACGAAGCAAGTGAATATACATTCATGTCATTTCTGCAGAATCATGCACATAAATGTACTTTGGAGTCATTTATTTTGTGCCTCTGTGATTGTGTACGTAGTGTATGCTTTCTCGACGAAAATCTCGCTCAAAGTAAATTTTCAAAACCATTGCGTTTTTTGCATGATTCCTTAGTCGTCTGATATAGCAGAATGAAGCAAAGCAAGGATTCTTTCGTTTGCATCGCAGTTTCCAACAATTAACACGATCTCAGAAGAATTCATGTCATTTCTGCAGAATGATGCACATAAATGTACTTTGAAGTCATTTATGTTGTGCTTCTGTGATTGTGTACGTAGTGTATGCTTTCTCGACGAAAATCTCGCTCAAAGTAAATTTTCACCCACATTGTATGATTGATCACTCGCCTGTTGGAGCAGAATGCAGCAAAACAATGATTCTTCCGTTTCTACCGCAGTTTCCAACAATTAACACGATCTCAGGAGAATGAAGCAAGTAAAGATACATTCATGTCATTTCTGCAGAATCATGCACATAAATCTACATTTATTTTGTGCCTCTGTGATTGTGTACGTAGTGTATTCTTTCTCGACGAAACTCTCGCTCAAAGTAATTTTTCACCCACATTGTATGCTTGCTCACTCGCCTTTTGGAGCAGAATGCAGCAAAGCAATTATTCTTCCGTTTCTACCGCAGTTTCCAAGAATTAACACGATCTCAGAAGAATGAAGCAAGTTGTGCTTCTGTGCTTTTGTACGTGGTGTATGCTTTCTCGCCGAAAATCTCGCTCAAAGTAAATTTTCAAAACGATTGTGTTTTTTGTATGATTCCATACTCGTCTGAAATAGCAGAATGCAGCAAAGCAAAGATTCTTTCGTTCCCATCGCAGTTTCCAACAATTAACACGATCTCAGAAGAACGAAGCAAGTAAATATACATTCATGTAATTTCTGCAGAATCATGCACATAAATGTACTTTGAAGTCATTTATTTTGTGCCTCTGTGATTGTGTACGTAGTGTATGCTTTCTCGACGAAAATCTCGCTCAAAGTAAATTTTCAAAACGATTGCGTTTTTTGCATGATTCCTTAGTCGTCTGATATAGCAGAATGAAGCAAAGCAAAGATTCTTTCGTTTCCATCGCCGTTTCCAACAATTAACACGATCTCAGAAGAACGAAGCAAGTAAATATACATTCATGTCATTTCTGCAGAATCATGCACATAAATGTACTTTGAAGTAATTTATGTTGTGCTTCTGTGATTGAGTACGTAGTGTATGCTTTCTCGACGAAAATCTCGCTCAAAGTAAATTTTCAAAATGATTGCGTTTTTTGCATGATTCCTTTGGCGTCTGATATAGCAGAAGGAAGCAAAGCAAAGATTCTTTCGTTTCCATCGCAGTTTCCAACAATTAACACGAACTCAGAAGAACGAAGCAAGTAAATATACATTCATGTCATTTCTGCAGAATCATGCACATAAATGTACTTTGAAGTAATTTATGTTGTGATTCTGTGATTGTGTACGTAGTGTATGCTTTCTGGACGAAAATCCCGCTCAAAGTAAATTTTCACCCACATTGTATGTTTGTTCACTCGCCTGTTGGAGCAGAATGCAGCAAAGCAATGATTCTTCAGTTTCTACCGCAGTTTCCAACAATTAACACGATCTCAGAAGAACGAAGCAACTAAAGATACATTCATGTCATTTCTGCAGAATCATGCACATAAATCTACATTGAAGTCATTTATGTTGTGCTTCTGTGCTTTTCTACGTAGTGTAATCTTTCTCGACGAAAATCTCGCTCAAAGTAAATTTTCACCAACATTGTTTGTTTGCTCACTCGCCTGTTGAAGCAGAATGCAGCAATGCAATGATTCTTCCGTTTCCACCGCAGTTTCCAACAATTAACACGATCTCAGAAGAACGAAGCAAGTAAATATGCATTCACGTCATTTCTGCAGAATCATGCACATAAATGTACTTTGAAGTCATTTATGTTGTGCTTATGTACTTTTGTACGTGGTGTATGCTTTCTCGCCGAAAATCTCGCTCAAAGTAAATTTTCAAAACGATTGTGTTTGTTGTATGATTCCTTAGTCGTCTGCTATAGCAGAATGAAGCAAAGGAAAGATTCTTTCGTTTGCATCGCAGTTTCCAACAATTAACACGATCTCAGAAGAACGAAGCAAGTAAATATACATTCATGTCATTTCTGCAGAATCATGCACATAAATGTAGTTTGAAGTCATTTATTTTGTGCCTCTGTGATTGTGTACGTAGTGTATGCTTTCTCGACGAAAATCTCGCTCAAAGTAAATTTTCAAAACGATTGTGTTTGTTGTATGATTCCTTAGTCGTCTGATATAGCAGAATGAAGCAAAGGAAAGATTCTTTCGTTTGCATCGCAGTTTCCAACAATTAACACGATCTCAGAAGAACGAAGCAAGTAAATATACATTCATGTCATTTCTGCAGAATCATGCACATAAATGTAGTTTGAAGTCATTTATTTTGTGCCTCTGTGATTGTGTACGTAGTGTATGCTTTCTCGACGAAAATCTCGCTCAAAGTAAATTTTCAAAACGATTGCGTTTTTTGCACGATTCCTTAGTCGTCTGATATAGCAGAATGAAGCAAAGCAAGGATTCTTTCGTTTGCATCGCAGTTTCCAACAATTAACACGATCTCAGAAGAACGAAGCAAGTAAATATACATTCATGTCATTTCTGCAGAATCATGCACATAAATCTACATTGAAGTTATTTATGTTGTGCCTCTGTGCTTTTGTACGTAGTGTATTCTTTCTTGACGAAAATCTCGCTCAAAGTAAATTTTCACCCATATTGTATGTTTGTTCACTCGCCCGTTGGAGCAGAATGCAGCAAAGCAATGATTCTTCCGTTTCTACCGCAGTTTCCAACAATTAACACGATCTCAGAGGAACGAAGCAAGTAAATATACATTCATGTCATTTCTGCAGAATCATGCACATAAATGTACTTTGAAGTCATTTATGTTGTGCTTCTGTGATTGTGTACGTAGTGTATTCTTTCTCGACGAAAATCTCGCTCAATGTAAATTTTCACCCACATTGAATGTTTGCTCACTCGCCATTTGGAGCAGAATGCAGCAAAGCAATGATTCTTCCGTTTCTACAGCATTGTCCAACAATTAACTCGATCTCAGAAGAATGAAGCAAGTAAATATACATTCATGTCATTTCTGCAGAATCATGCACATAAATGTACTTTGAAGTCATTTATGTTGTGCTTCTGTGCTTTTGTACGTGGTGTATGCTTTCTCACCGAAAATCTCGCTCAAAGTAAATTGTCACCCACATTGTATGCTTGCTCACTCGCCTTTTGGAGCAGAATGCAGCAAAGCAATGATCCTTCCGTTTCTACCGCAGTTTCCAACAATTAACACGATCTCAGAAGAATGAAGCAAGTTGTGCTTCTGTGCGTTTGTGCGTGGTGTATGCTTTCTCGCCGAAAATCTCGCTCAAAGTAAATTTTCAAAACGATTGCGTTTTTTGCATGATTCCTTAGTCGTCTGATATAGCAGAATGAAGCAAAGCAAGGATTCTTTCGTTTGCATCGCAGTTTCCAACAATTAACACGATCGCAGAAGAATGAAGCAAGTAAATATACATTCATGTCATTTCTGCAGAATCATGCACATAAATGTACTTTGAAGTCATTTATGTTGTGCTTCTGTGATTGCGTACGTAGTGTATTCTTTCTCGACGAAAATCTTGCTCAAAGTAAATTTTCACCCACATTGTATGTTTGCTCACTCGCCTTTTGGAGCAGAATGCAGCAAAGCAATGATTATTCCGTTTCTACCGCAGTTTCCAACAATTAACACGATCTCAGAAGAATGAAGCAAGTAAATATACATTCATGTCATTTCTGCAGAATCATGCACATAAATGTACTTTGAAGTCATTTATGTTGTGATTCTGTGATTGTGTACGTGGTGTATGCTTTCTCGACGAAAATCTTGCTCAAAGTAAATTTTAACCCACATTGTATGTTTGCTCACTCGCCTTTTGGAGCAGAATGCAGCAAAGCAATGATTCTTCCGTTTCTACCGCATTGTCCAACAATTAACACGATCTCAGAAGAATGAAGCAAGTAAATATACATTCATGTCATTTCTGCAGAATCATGCACATAAATGTATTTATGTATTTATAAAAGTCATTTATGTTGTGCTTCTGTGCTTTTGTACGTGGTGTATGCTTTCTCGCCGAAAATCTCGCTCAAAGTAAATTTTCAAAACGATTGTGTTTGTTGTATGTTTCCTTACTCGTCTGATATAGCATAATGCAGCAAAGGAAAGATTCTTTCGTTCCCATCGCAGTTTGCAACAATTAACACGATCTAAGAAGAACGAAGCAAGTGAATATACATTCATGTCATTTCTGCAGAATCATGCACATAAATGTACTTTGGAGTCATTTATTTTGTGCCTCTGTGATTGTGTACGTAGTGTATGCTTTCTCGACGAAAATCTCGCTCAAAGTAAATTTTCAAAACCATTGCGTTTTTTGCATGATTCCTTAGTCGTCTGATATAGCAGAATGAAGCAAAGCAAGGATTCTTTCGTTTGCATCGCAGTTTCCAACAATTAACACGATCTCAGAAGAATTCATGTCATTTCTGCAGAATGATGCACATAAATGTACTTTGAAGTCATTTATGTTGTGCTTCTGTGATTGTGTACGTAGTGTATGCTTTCTCGACGAAAATCTCGCTCAAAGTAAATTTTCACCCACATTGTATGGTTGATCACTCGCCTGTTGGAGCAGAATGCAGCAAAACAATGATTCTTCCGTTTCTACCGCAGTTTCCAACAATTAACACGATCTCAGGAGAATGAAGCAAGCAAAGATACATTCATGTCATTTCTGCAGAATCATGCACATAAATCTACATTTATTTTGTGCCTCTGTGATTGTGTACGTAGTGTATTCTTTCTCGACGAAACTCTCGCTCAAAGTAATTTTTCACCCACATTGTATGCTTGCTCACTCGCCTTTTGGAGCAGAATGCAGCAAAGCAATTATTCTTCCGTTTCTACCGCAGTTTCCAACAATTAACACGATCTCAGAAGAATGAAGCAATTTGTGCTTCTGTGCTTTTGTACGTGGTGTATGCTTTCTCGCCGAAAATCTCGCTCAAAGTAAATTTTCAAAACGATTGTGTTTTTTGTATGATTCCATACTCGTCTGAAATAGCAGAATGCAGCAAAGCAAAGATTCTTTCGTTCCCATCGCAGTTTCCAGCAATTAACACGATCTCAGAAGAACGAAGCAAGTAAATATACATTCATGTCATTTCTGCAGAATCATGCACATAAATGTACTTTGAAGTCATTTATTTTGTGCCTCTGTGATTGTGTACGTAGTGTATGCTTTCTCGACGAAAATCTCGCTCAAAGTAAATTTTCAAAACGATTGCGTTTTTTGCATGATTCCTTAGTCGTCTGATATAGCAGAATGAAGCAAAGCAAAGATTCTTTCGTTTCCATCGCCGTTTCCAACAATTAACACGATCTCAGAAGAACGAAGCAAGTAAATATACATTCATGTCATTTCTGCAGAATCATGCACATAAATGTACTTTGAAGTAATTTATGTTGTGCTTCTGTGATTGAGTACGTAGTGTATGCTTTCTCGACGAAAATCTCGCTCAAAGTAAATTTTCAAAATGATTGCGTTTTTTGCATGATTCCTTTGGCGTCTGATATAGCAGAAGGAAGCAAAGCAAAGATTCTTTCGTTTCCATCGCCGTTTCCAACAATTAACACGATCTCAGAAGAACGAAGCAAGTAAATATACATTCATGTCATTTCTGCAGAATCATGCACATAAATGTACTTTGAAGTAATTTATGTTGTGCTTCTGTGATTGAGTACGTAGTGTATGCTTTCTCGACGAAAATCTCGCTCAAAGTAAATTTTCAAAATGATTGCGTTTTTTGCATGATTCCTTTGGCGTCTGATATAGCAGAAGGAAGCAAAGCAAAGATTCTTTCGTTTCCATCGCAGTTTCCAACAATTAACACGAACTCAGAAGAACGAAGCAAGTAAATATACATTCATGTCATTTCTGCAGAATCATGCACATAAATGTACTTTGAAGTAATTTATGTTGTGATTCTGTGATTGTGTACGTAGTGTATGCTTTCTGGACGAAAATCCCGCTCAAAGTAAATTTTCACCCACATTGTATGTTTGTTCACTCGCCTGTTGGAGCAGAATGCAGCAAAGCAATGATTCTTCAGTTTCTACCGCAGTTTCCAACAATTAACACGATCTCAGAAGAACGAAGCAACTAAAGATACATTCATGTCATTTCTGCAGAATCATGCACATAAATCTACATTGAAGTCATTTATGTTGTGCTTCTGTGCTTTTCTACGTAGTGTAATCTTTCTCGACGAAAATCTCGCTCAAAGTAAATTTTCACCAACATTGTTTGTTTGCTCACTCGCCTGTTGAAGCAGAATGCAGCAATGCAATGATTCTTCCGTTTCCACCGCAGTTTCCAACAATTAACACGATCTCAGAAGAACGAAGCAAGTAAATATGCATTCACGTCATTTCTGCAGAATCATGCACATAAATGTACTTTGAAGTCATTTATGTTGTGCTTATGTACTTTTGTACGTGGTGTATGCTTTCTCGCCGAAAATCTCGCTCAAAGTAAATTTTCAAAACGATTGTGTTTGTTGTATGATTCCTTAGTCGTCTGATATAGCAGAATGAAGCAAAGGAAAGATTCTTTCGTTTGCATCGCAGTTTCCAACAATTAACACGATCTCAGAAGAACGAAGCAAGTAAATATACATTCATGTCATTTCTGCAGAATCATGCACATAAATGTAGTTTGAAGTCATTTATTTTGTGCCTCTGTGATTGTGTACGTAGTGTATGCTTTCTCGACGAAAATCTCGCTCAAAGTAAATTTTCAAAACGATTGTGTTTGTTGTATGATTCCTTAGTCGTCTGATATAGCAGAATGAAGCAAAGGAAAGATTCTTTCGTTTGCATCGCAGTTTCCAACAATTAACACGATCTCAGAAGAACGAAGCAAGTAAATATACATTCATGTCATTTCTGCAGAATCATGCACATAAATGTAGTTTGAAGTCATTTATTTTGTGCCTCTGTGATTGTGTACATAGTGTATGCTTTCTCGACGAAAATCTCGCTCAAAGTAAATTTTCAAAACGATTGCGTTTTTTGCACGATTCCTTAGTCGTCTGATATAGCAGAATGAAGCAAAGCAAGGATTCTTTCGTTTGCATCGCAGTTTCCAACAATTAACACGATCTCAGAAGAACGAAGCAAGTAAATATACATTCATGTCATTTCTGCAGAATCATGCACATAAATCTACATTGAAGTTATTTATGTTGTGCCTCTGTGCTTTTGTACGTAGTGTATTCTTTCTTGACGAAAATCTCGCTCAATGTAAATTTTCACCCACATTGAATGTTTGCTCACTCGCCATTTGGAGCAGAATGCAGCAAAGCAATGATTCTTCCTTTTCTACAGCATTGTCCAACAATTAACTCGATCTCAGAAGAATGAAGCAAGTAAATATACATTCATGTCATTTCTGCAGAATCATGCACATAAATGTACTTTGAAGTCATTTATGTTGTGCTTCTGTGCTTTTGTACGTGGTGTATGCTTTCTCACCGAAAATCTCGCTCAAAGTAAATTGTCACCCACATTGTATGCTTGCTCACTCGCCTTTTGGAGCAGAATGCAGCAAAGCAATGATCCTTCCGTTTCTACCGCAGTTTCCAACAATTAACACGATCTCAGAAGAATGAAGCAAGTTGTGCTTCTGTGCGTTTGTGCGTGGTGTATGCTTTCTCGCCGAAAATCTCGCTCAAAGTAAATTTTCAAAACGATTGCGTTTTTTGCATGATTCCTTAGTCGTCTGATATAGCAGAATGAAGCAAAGCAAGGATTCTTTCGTTTGCATCGCAGTTTCCAACAATTAACACGATCGCAGAAGAATGAAGCAAGTAAATATACATTCATGTCATTTCTGCAGAATCATGCACATAAATGTACTTTGAAGTCATTTATGTTGTGCTTCTGTGATTGCGTACGTAGTGTATTCTTTCTCGACGAAAATCTTGCTCAAAGTAAATTTTCACCCACATTGTATGTTTGCTCACTCGCCTTTTGGAGCAGAATGCAGCAAAGCAATGATTATTCCGTTTCTACCGCAGTTTCCAACAATTAACACGATCTCAGAAGAATGAAGCAAGTAAATATACATTCATGTCATTTCTGCAGAATCATGCACATAAATGTACTTTGAAGTCATTTATGTTGTGATTCTGTGATTGTGTACGTGGTGTATGCTTTCTCGACGAAAATCTCGCTCAAAGTAAATTTTAACCCACATTGTATGTTTGCTCACTCGCCTTTTGGAGCAGAATGCAGCAAAGCAATGATTCTTCCGTTTCTACCGCATTGTCCAACAATTAACACGATCTCAGAAGAATGAAGCAAGTAAATATACATTCATGTCATTTCTGCAGAATCATGCACATAAATGTATTTATGTATTTATAAAAGTCATTTATGTTGTGCTTCTGTGCTTTTGTACGTGGTGTATGCTTTCTCGCCGAAAATCTCGCTCAAAGTAAATTTTCAAAACGATTGTGTTTGTTGTATGTTTCCTTACTCGTCTGATATAGCATAATGCAGCAAAGGAAAGATTCTTTCGTTCCCATCGCAGTTTGCAACAATTAACACGATCTAAGAAGAACGAAGCAAGTGAATATACATTCATGTCATTTCTGCAGAATCATGCACATCAATGTACTTTGAAGTAATTTATGTTGTGATTCTGTGATTGTGTACGTAGTGTATGCTTTCTGGACGAAAATCCCGCTCAAAGTAAATTTTCACCCACATTGTATGTTTGTTCACTCGCCTGTTGGAGCAGAATGCAGCAAAGCAATGATTCTTCAGTTTCTACCGCAGTTTCCAACAATTAACACGATCTCAGAAGAACGAAGCAACTAAAGATACATTCATGTCATTTCTGCAGAATCATGCACATAAATCTACATTGAAGTCATTTATGTTGTGCTTCTGTGCTTTTCTACGTAGTGTAATCTTTCTCGACGAAAATCTCGCTCAAAGTAAATTTTCACCAACATTGTTTGTTTGCTCACTCGCCTGTTGAAGCAGAATGCAGCAATGCAATGATTCTTCCGTTTCCACCGCAGTTTCCAACAATTAACACGATCTCAGAAGAACGAAGCAAGTAAATATGCATTCACGTCATTTCTGCAGAATCATGCACATAAATGTACTTTGAAGTCATTTATGTTGTGCTTATGTACTTTTGTACGTGGTGTATGCTTTCTCGCCGAAAATCTCGCTCAAAGTAAATTTTCAAAACGATTGTGTTTGTTGTATGATTCCTTAGTCGTCTGATATAGCAGAATGAAGCAAAGGAAAGATTCTTTCGTTTGCATCGCAGTTTCCAACAATTAACACGATCTCAGAAGAACGAAGCAAGTAAATATACATTCATGTCATTTCTGCAGAATCATGCACATAAATGTAGTTTGAAGTCATTTATTTTGTGCCTCTGTGATTGTGTACGTAGTGTATGCTTTCTCGACGAAAATCTCGCTCAAAGTAAATTTTCAAAACGATTGCGTTTTTTGCACGATTCCTTAGTCGTCTGATATAGCAGAATGAAGCAAAGCAAGGATTCTTTCGTTTGCATCGCAGTTTCCAACAATTAACACGATCTCAGAAGAACGAAGCAAGTAAATATACATTCATGTCATTTCTGCAGAATCATGCACATAAATCTACATTGAAGTTATTTATGTTGTGCCTCTGTGCTTTTGTACGTAGTGTATTCTTTCTTGACGAAAATCTCGCTCAAAGTAAATTTTCACCCATATTGTATGTTTGTTCACTCGCCCGTTGGAGCAGAATGCAGCAAAGCAATGATTCTTCCGTTTCTACCGCAGTTTCCAACAATTAACACGATCTCAGAGGAACGAAGCAAGTAAATATACATTCATGTCATTTCTGCAGAATCATGCACATAAATGTACTTTGAAGTCATTTATGTTGTGCTTCTGTGATTGTGTACGTAGTGTATTCTTTCTCGACGAAAATCTCGCTCAATGTAAATTTTCACCCACATTGAATGTTTGCTCACTCGCCATTTGGAGCAGAATGCAGCAAAGCAATGATTCTTCCGTTTCTACAGCATTGTCCAACAATTAACTCGATCTCAGAAGAATGAAGCAAGTAAATATACATTCATGTCATTTCTGCAGAATCATGCACATAAATGTACTTTGAAGTCATTTATGTTGTGCTTCTGTGCTTTTGTACGTGGTGTATGCTTTCTCACCGAAAATCTCGCTCAAAGTAAATTGTCACCCACATTGTATGCTTGCTCACTCGCCTTTTGGAGCAGAATGCAGCAAAGCAATGATCCTTCCGTTTCTACCGCAGTTTCCAACAATTAACACGATCTCAGAAGAATGAAGCAAGTTGTGCTTCTGTGCGTTTGTGCGTGGTGTATGCTTTCTCGCCGAAAATCTCGCTCAAAGTAAATTTTCAAAACGATTGCGTTTTTTGCATGATTCCTTAGTCGTCTGATATAGCAGAATGAAGCAAAGCAAGGATTCTTTCGTTTGCATCGCAGTTTCCAACAATTAACACGATCGCAGAAGAATGAAGCAAGTAAATATACATTCATGTCATTTCTGCAGAATCATGCACATAAATGTACTTTGAAGTCATTTATGTTGTGCTTCTGTGATTGCGTACGTAGTGTATTCTTTCTCGACGAAAATCTTGCTCAAAGTAAATTTTCACCCACATTGTATGTTTGCTCACTCGCCTTTTGGAGCAGAATGCAGCAAAGCAATGATTATTCCGTTTCTACCGCAGTTTCCAACAATTAACACGATCTCAGAAGAATGAAGCAAGTAAATATACATTCATGTCATTTCTGCAGAATCATGCACATAAATGTACTTTGAAGTCATTTATGTTGTGATTCTGTGATTGTGTACGTGGTGTATGCTTTCTCGACGAAAATCTCGCTCAAAGTAAATTTTAACCCACATTGTATGTTTGCTCACTCGCCTTTTGGAGCAGAATGCAGCAAAGCAATGATTCTTCCGTTTCTACCGCATTGTCCAACAATTAACACGATCTCAGAAGAATGAAGCAAGTAAATATACATTCATGTCATTTCTGCAGAATCATGCACATAAATGTATTTATGTATTTATAAAAGTCATTTATGTTGTGCTTCTGTGCTTTTGTACGTGGTGTATGCTTTCTCGCCGAAAATCTCGCTCAAAGTAAATTTTCAAAACGATTGTGTTTGTTGTATGTTTCCTTACTCGTCTGATATAGCATAATGCAGCAAAGGAAAGATTCTTTCGTTCCCATCGCAGTTTGCAACAATTAACACGATCTAAGAAGAACGAAGCAAGTGAATATACATTCATGTCATTTCTGCAGAATCATGCACATAAATGTACTTTGGAGTCATTTATTTTGTGCCTCTGTGATTGTGTACGTAGTGTATGCTTTCTCGACGAAAATCTCGCTCAAAGTAAATTTTCAAAACCATTGCGTTTTTTGCATGATTCCTTAGTCGTCTGATATAGCAGAATGAAGCAAAGCAAGGATTCTTTCGTTTGCATCGCAGTTTCCAACAATTAACACGATCTCAGAAGAATTCATGTCATTTCTGCAGAATGATGCACATAAATGTACTTTGAAGTCATTTATGTTGTGCTTCTGTGATTGTGTACGTAGTGTATGCTTTCTCGACGAAAATCTCGCTCAAAGTAAATTTTCACCCACATTGTATGGTTGATCACTCGCCTGTTGGAGCAGAATGCAGCAAAACAATGATTCTTCCGTTTCTACCGCAGTTTCCAACAATTAACACGATCTCAGGAGAATGAAGCAAGCAAAGATACATTCATGTCATTTCTGCAGAATCATGCACATAAATCTACATTTATTTTGTGCCTCTGTGATTGTGTACGTAGTGTATTCTTTCTCGACGAAACTCTCGTTCAAAGTAATTTTTCACCCACATTGTATGCTTGCTCACTCGCCTTTTGGAGCAGAATGCAGCAAAGCAATTATTCTTCCGTTTCTACCGCAGTTTCCAACAATTAACACGATCTCAGAAGAATGAAGCAAGTTGTGCTTCTGTGCTTTTGTACGTGGTGTATGCTTTCTCGCCGAAAATCTCGCTCAAAGTAAATTTTCAAAACGATTGTGTTTTTTGTATGATTCCATACACGTCTGAAATAGCAGAATGCAGCAAAGCAAAGATTCTTTCGTTCCCATCGCAGTTTCCAGCAATTAACACGATCTCAGAAGAACGAAGCAAGTAAATATACATTCATGTCATTTCTGCAGAATCATGCACATAAATGTACTTTGAAGTCATTTATTTTGTGCCTCTGTGATTGTGTACGTAGTGTATGCTTTCTCGACGAAAATCTCGCTCAAAGTAAATTTTCAAAACGATTGCGTTTTTTGCATGATTCCTTAGTCGTCTGATATAGCAGAATGAAGCAAAGCAAAGATTCTTTCGTTTCCATCGCCGTTTCCAACAATTAACACGATCTCAGAAGAACGAAGCAAGTAAATATACATTCATGTCATTTCTGCAGAATGATGCACATAAATGTACTTTGAAGTAATTTATGTTGTGCTTCTGTGATTGAGTACGTAGTGTATGCTTTCTCGACGAAAATCTCGCTCAAAGTAAATTTTCAAAATGATTGCGTTTTTTGCATGATTCCTTTGGCGTCTGATATAGCAGAAGGAAGCAAAGCAAAGATTCTTTCGTTTCCATCGCAGTTTCCAACAATTAACACGAACTCAGAAGAACGAAGCAAGTAAATATACATTCATGTCATTTCTGCAGAATCATGCACATAAATGTACTTTGAAGTAATTTATGTTGTGATTCTGTGATTGTGTACGTAGTGTATGCTTTCTGGACGAAAATCCCGCTCAAAGTAAATTTTCACCCACATTGTATGTTTGTTCACTCGCCTGTTGGAGCAGAATGCAGCAAAGCAATGATTCTTCAGTTTCTACCGCAGTTTCCAACAATTAACACGATCTCAGAAGAACGAAGCAACTAAAGATACATTCATGTCATTTCTGCAGAATCATGCACATAAATCTACATTGAAGTCATTTATGTTGTGCTTCTGTGCTTTTCTACGTAGTGTAATCTTTCTCGACGAAAATCTCGCTCAAAGTAAATTTTCACCAACATTGTTTGTTTGCTCACTCGCCTGTTGAAGCAGAATGCAGCAATGCAATGATTCTTCCGTTTCCACCGCAGTTTCCAACAATTAACACGATCTCAGAAGAACGAAGCAAGTAAATATGCATTCACGTCATTTCTGCAGAATCATGCACATAAATGTACTTTGAAGTCATTTATGTTGTGCTTATGTACTTTTGTACGTGGTGTATGCTTTCTCGCCGAAAATCTCGCTCAAAGTAAATTTTCAAAACGATTGTGTTTGTTGTATGATTCCTTAGTCGTCTGATATAGCAGAATGAAGCAAAGGAAAGATTCTTTCGTTTGCATCGCAGTTTCCAACAATTAACACGATCTCAGAAGAACGAAGCAAGTAAATATACATTCATGTCATTTCTGCAGAATCATGCACATAAATGTAGTTTGAAGTCATTTATTTTGTGCCTCTGTGATTGTGTACGTAGTGTATGCTTTCTCGACGAAAATCTCGCTCAAAGTAAATTTTCAAAACGATTGCGTTTTTTGCACGATTCCTTAGTCGTCTGATATAGCAGAATGAAGCAAAGCAAGGATTCTTTCGTTTGCATCGCAGTTTCCAACAATTAACACGATCTCAGAAGAACGAAGCAAGTAAATATACATTCATGTCATTTCTGCAGAATCATGCACATAAATCTACATTGAAGTTATTTATGTTGTGCCTCTGTGCTTTTGTACGTAGTGTATTCTTTCTTGACGAAAATCTCGCTCAAAGTAAATTTTCACCCATATTGTATGTTTGTTCACTCGCCCGTTGGAGCAGAATGCAGCAAAGCAATGATTCTTCCGTTTCTACCGCAGTTTCCAACAATTAACACGATCTCAGAGGAACGAAGCAAGTAAATATACATTCATGTCATTTCTGCAGAATCATGCACATAAATGTACTTTGAAGTCATTTATGTTGTGCTTCTGTGATTGTGTACGTAGTGTATTCTTTCTCGACGAAAATCTCGCTCAATGTAAATTTTCACCCACATTGAATGTTTGCTCACTCGCCATTTGGAGCAGAATGCAGCAAAGCAATGATTCTTCCGTTTCTACAGCATTGTCCAACAATTAACTCGATCTCAGAAGAATGAAGCAAGTAAATATACATTCATGTCATTTCTGCAGAATCATGCACATAAATGTACTTTGAAGTCATTTATGTTGTGCTTCTGTGCTTTTGTACGTGGTGTATGCTTTCTCACCGAAAATCTCGCTCAAAGTAAATTGTCACCCACATTGTATGCTTGCTCACTCGCCTTTTGGAGCAGAATGCAGCAAAGCAATGATCCTTCCGTTTCTACCGCAGTTTCCAACAATTAACACGATCTCAGAAGATCTCACACAGAAGTGCGTTTGTGCGTGGTGTATGCTTTCTCGCCGAAAATCTCGCTCAAAGTAAATTTTCAAAACGATTGCGTTTTTTGCATGATTCCTTAGTCGTCTGATATAGCAGAATGAAGCAAAGCAAGGATTCTTTCGTTTGCATCGCAGTTTCCAACAATTAACACGATCGCAGAAGAATGAAGCAAGTAAATATACATTCATGTCATTTCTGCAGAATCATGCACATAAATGTACTTTGAAGTCATTTATGTTGTGCTTCTGTGATTGCGTACGTAGTGTATTCTTTCTCGACGAAAATCTTGCTCAAAGTAAATTTTCACCCACATTGTATGTTTGCTCACTCGCCTTTTGGAGCAGAATGCAGCAAAGCAATGATTATTCCGTTTCTACCGCAGTTTCCAACAATTAACACGATCTCAGAAGAATGAAGCAAGTAAATATACATTCATGTCATTTCTGCAGAATCATGCACATAAATGTACTTTGAAGTCATTTATGTTGTGATTCTGTGATTGTGTACGTGGTGTATGCTTTCTCGACGAAAATCTCGCTCAAAGTAAATTTTAACCCACATTGTATGTTTGCTCACTCGCCTTTTGGAGCAGAATGCAGCAAAGCAATGATTCTTCCGTTTCTACCGCATTGTCCAACAATTAACACGATCTCAGAAGAATGAAGCAAGTAAATATACATTCATGTCATTTCTGCAGAATCATGCACATAAATGTATTTATGTATTTATAAAAGTCATTTATGTTGTGCTTCTGTGCTTTTGTACGTGGTGTATGCTTTCTCGCCGAAAATCTCGCTCAAAGTAAATTTTCAAAACGATTGTGTTTGTTGTATGTTTCCTTACTCGTCTGATATAGCATAATGCAGCAAAGGAAAGATTCTTTCGTTCCCATCGCAGTTTGCAACAATTAACACGATCTAAGAAGAACGAAGCAAGTGAATATACATTCATGTCATTTCTGCAGAATCATGCACATAAATGTACTTTGGAGTCATTTATTTTGTGCCTCTGTGATTGTGTACGTAGTGTATGCTTTCTCGACGAAAATCTCGCTCAAAGTAAATTTTCAAAACCATTGCGTTTTTTGCATGATTCCTTAGTCGTCTGATATAGCAGAATGAAGCAAAGCAAGGATTCTTTCGTTTGCATCGCAGTTTCCAACAATTAACACGATCTCAGAAGAATTCATGTCATTTCTGCAGAATGATGCACATAAATGTACTTTGAAGTCATTTATGTTGTGCTTCTGTGATTGTGTACGTAGTGTATGCTTTCTCGACGAAAATCTCGCTCAAAGTAAATTTTCACCCACATTGTATGGTTGATCACTCGCCTGTTGGAGCAGAATGCAGCAAAACAATGATTCTTCCGTTTCTACCGCAGTTTCCAACAATTAACACGATCTCAGGAGAATGAAGCAAGCAAAGATACATTCATGTCATTTCTGCAGAATCATGCACATAAATCTACATTTATTTTGTGCCTCTGTGATTGTGTACGTAGTGTATTCTTTCTCGACGAAACTCTCGCTCAAAGTAATTTTTCACCCACATTGTATGCTTGCTCACTCGCCTTTTGGAGCAGAATGCAGCAAAGCAATTATTCTTCCGTTTCTACCGCAGTTTCCAACAATTAACACGATCTCAGAAGAATGAAGCAAGTTGTGCTTCTGTGCTTTTGTACGTGGTGTATGCTTTCTCGCCGAAAATCTCGCTCAAAGTAAATTTTCAAAACGATTGTGTTTTTTGTATGATTCCATACTCGTCTGAAATAGCAGAATGCAGCAAAGCAAAGATTCTTTCGTTCCCATCGCAGTTTCCAGCAATTAACACGATCTCAGAAGAACGAAGCAAGTAAATATACATTCATGTCATTTCTGCAGAATCATGCACATAAATGTACTTTGAAGTCATTTATTTTGTGCCTCTGTGATTGTGTACGTAGTGTATGCTTTCTCGACGAAAATCTCGCTCAAAGTAAATTTTCAAAACGATTGCGTTTTTTGCATGATTCCTTAGTCGTCTGATATAGCAGAATGAAGCAAAGCAAAGATTCTTTCGTTTCCATCGCCGTTTCCAACAATTAACACGATCTCAGAAGAACGAAGCAAGTAAATATACATTCATGTCATTTCTGCAGAATCATGCACATAAATGTACTTTGAAGTAATTTATGTTGTGCTTCTGTGATTGAGTACGTAGTGTATGCTTTCTCGACGAAAATCTCGCTCAAAGTAAATTTTCAAAATGATTGCGTTTTTTGCATGATTCCTTTGGCGTCTGATATAGCAGAAGGAAGCAAAGCAAAGATTCTTTCGTTTCCATCGCAGTTTCCAACAATTAACACGAACTCAGAAGAACGAAGCAAGTAAATATACATTCATGTCATTTCTGCAGAATCATGCACATAAATGTACTTTGAAGTCATTTATGTTGTGATTCTGTGATTGTGTACGTTAGTGTATGCTTTCTGGACGCAAATCTCGCTCAAAGTAAATTGTCAAAACGATTGTGTTTTTTGAATGATTACTTACTCGCCTGTTCGAGCAGAATGCAGCAAAGCAAAGATTCTTCCGTTTTCATCGCAGTTTCCAACAGTAAATACGATATCATCAGAATGAAGCAAGTAAAGATACATTCATATCATTTCTGCAGAATCATGCACATAAATGTACTTTGAAGTCATTTATGTTGTGCTTCTGTGCTTTTGTATTTAGTGTATTCTTTCTCGACGAAAATCTCGCTCAAAGTAAATTTTCACCCACATTGTATGTTTGCTCACTCGCCTGTTGGAGCAGAATGCAGCAAAGCAATGATTCTTCCATTTCTACCCGCAGTTTCGAACAATTAACACGATCTCAGAAGAATGAAGCAAGTAAATATACATTCATGTCATTTCTGCAGTTTCCAACAATTAACACGATCTCAGAAGAACGAAGCAAGTAATTACACATTCAAGTCATTTCAGCAGAATCATGCACATAAATGTACTTGGAAGTCATTTATGTTGTGCTTCTGTGATTGTGTACGTAGTGTATGCTTTCTCGACGAAAATCTCGCTCAAAGTAAATTTTCAAAACGATTGCGTTTTTTGCATGATTCCTTACTCGTCTGATATAGCAGAATGAAGCAAGGCAAATATTCTTTCGTTTCCATCGCAGTTTCCAACAATTAACACGATCTCAGAAGAATGAAGCAAGTAAATATACATTAATGTCATTTCTGCAGAATCATGCACATAAATCTACATTGAAGTCATTTATGTTGTGCTTCTGTGCTTTTGTACGTAGTGTATTCTTTCTCGACGAAAATCTCGCTCAAAGTAAATTTTCACCCACATTGTATGTTTGCTCACTCGCCTGTTGGAGCAGAATGCAGCAAAGCAATGATTCTTCCGTTTCTACCGCAGTTTCCAACAATTAACACGATCTCAGAAGAATGAAGCAAGTAAATATACATTCATGTCATTTCTGCAGAATCATGCACGTAAGTGTACTTTGAAGTCATTTATGTTGTGCGTCTGTGCGTGGTGTATGCTTTCTCGCCGAAAATCTCGCTCAAAGTAAATTTTCAAAACGATTGTGTTTTTTGCATGATTCCTTACTCGTCTGATATAGCAGAATGCAGCAAAGCAAAGATTCTTTCGTTCCCATCGCAGTTTCCAACAATTAACACGATCTCAGAAGAACGAAGCAAGTAAATATACATTCATGTCATTTCTTTGAAGTCATTTATGTTGTGCTTCTGTGATTGTGTACGTAGTGTATGCTTTCTCGACGAAAATCTCGCTCAATGTAAATTTTTACAACGATTGCGTTTTTTGCATGATTCCTTAGTCGTCTGATATAGCAGAATGAAGCAAATCAAAGATTCTTTCGTTTCCATCGCAGTTTCCAACAATTAACACGATCTCAGAAGAATGAAGCAAATAAATATACATTAATGTCATTTCTGCAGAATCATGCACATAAATGTACTTTGATGTCATTTATGTTGTGCTTCTGTGATTGTGCACGTAGTGTTGAGAAGTCAGCTCGTCTGACTTGTACGCATACTAGTTATCTGCAAATCTGCACTATGCTTTCCTTAACCTTTGGTCAGCACTCATGAGCCTGTTTAGCAATAAGAGGAAAACAGGAGCGATGTTATGACTTTTAGGACATACCATTGTTCGGTTGTTTGACCAAACTGACGCCTATACTGCCTTGTTGTTGCATAGAAAGCTCTAGGCTTGTTTATCACATTTTACTACAAGGCTATGATATTATTGTTTATCATATTTCACTACAAGGCTATGATATTATTGTAAGCTCCAGGCTTCGAGGCCTATCTTGTTATTAGAAAGCTGTAGGCTATCTTATCGCATTAACCCCGAGGCCATTTACTGGGTTAAAGGTTTTCATGTGATGTTTTGTAATATGGCACAAAGTCATGTGGCGAAAAATGTATAACTACCCATGTAAAGGTTGTTCTAAGTGTACACTTGGAGTAGACGGACGAGAGTCTGTACCTAAGGTGTACACCGCTTTGCAAATGCTGAATAAACTTGTTGAACTACACACCCGAGTCACATATTTGTGAACAGAACCACCAACCAAGGTACCGAGAAGAACCAGTATCACATTTGGCGACGAGGATGGGATCTCGTGATGACTGAAGCAGTGTGTCGACAGCGGAACAATCCCTGAGTTTTTACCTAAGTGAAATTGGCCACCACAATTCATATATGAATACTCTCAGTGTTTTTCACCTACGTAACTAAACTCTGTGGATGCCTCAACTGTAAACATAACTGACAGTCGTTAAGGAGATCAAAATTGTAAAAGGTTGGCGGGTGTATACTTACGGTGTGCATTGATTAAAAAGCACAGGTAATGTTGGTTGAAAAAAAGGTTAAAGCGCAGATAAAACTTACGGTGTGCATTGATTAAAAAGCACAGGTAATGTTGGTTGAAAAAAAGGTTAAAGCGCAGATAAAACTTACGGTGTGCATTGATTAAAAAGCACAGGTAATGTTGGTTGAAAAAAAGGTTAAAGCGCAGATAAAACTTACGGTGTGCATTGGTTAAAAAGCACAGGTAATGTTGGTTGAAAAAAAAGGTTAAAGCGCAGGTAAAACGTACATGATTGTAAGGACCGTTGACGGAATATAAAAGGATATATATATAAAAAACTGGTTAAGAAAAAGTATGAGTAATATAGTGGATAAAACTGAGGGGCCGTGTCCCCTAACGTCTACGTGTAAAGTGTTGCCAGAAAATCAGAAAGAGTTGCGATTAGTTTCGGGTCTGTTAAATAAACAATTGGGAGAGACAGTATGGCCTCTGGGAGGTTCAAATGATGTGACTGTACTAAAAAAAAGTGCAAGAATTGGTATGGAAGAAAGATAAATATAAGCCATGTAGAAAACTGGTGAGAGTATGGTTAGAGGAAGCTATGAGAAAACAGGCAAAAGAAACGTTGTCCAGTTGGCAAAACACTGCTGAAAGACACGGTATATGTGTGACGTGCGATGGAGTGGAATGTAAAGAGTTAAGCGCAAAATTAACGCAGCTAGGAGGATTAACATCCAGTGAAGACTCATTAACAGAATGGGGCGCACGCCCCATTCTGCTTCACCACCGCCCTATTTGGCTCCCCCTCCCTCTGTTCATCCTGCCCCATCAGCCCCGGCTTCAGGACAAGTGGAGGAGGCAACTAGGTTTTCAGGGGGACCAGCCGAAAACACACGGTTTCGGACCGTGAAAATGCGCCAGAAACCTGTACCCGTTTCCTCCCCTGAGGATGGTCCCAATTGTTTATTTAAAAGTAGAATAAGAACATTAAAGTTTAAGGTTGTAAAGAATAAGATTTCAAGTATAAGAATTTGTGAAGTACTACACATGAAAGTAAAGTATAAGATTTTAGAGTATGTATTGATAAAAAAATATATTATTTAATACAATTGTTTTATATGTTTAATTATGTTATGCTACAACAGATAATTGAAAGTCACAGACCAGCACAGACCAGACAGTCGAAAACCAAATGTATATTGATAAAAAAAATTGATTCAAAAATTAAATGTAGAGACTTACGTTCGAAAATTCAAGCAAGTCAGGCATATTTTTTTAAATTAACCTGACTGAGAATCCGTTTTTTTTTAAAGTAAAAACACATAAAATTGAAATGAAAACAATTTGGATTTGATGTTCCAATAACACCACTTGTTCTGATTAAAAAGAAAGTGTGATGACAAAATGTCAGGTGAAAAAAAAATGTTTAAGCAATTGCTACCTGAATTTATGGGGTATGTTGCGACCCTTTGAATGAGTATTTGGGGAAGGCCAAAAGTCACAACATGAGTTTGAGGCCACTCTGCATATTATTGATAGACTTGTGCCTCCCTAACTATTCTTTACAAAGAGCAATCCGAACAGTCACAATACTCCTAATTGAAAGTTTTTTCCCGAAGGAAGTTGTAACTGTACAGTCCTTAAGAAAACTTGAGCTCAATGTGTTACCTTTTTTTTGTGTGTAAAAGATGTGTAAAAAAATGTTTGTACCTGTATATGGTTTAGCTTGAATGAGCAGTAATTAAAAAAAGAAAGCAAATTGAAGAGAAGCTTTTGTTGTATGGTTTATGTAATGTATGCATTTAAAGAGGACAATGGTGGGTCTGACTTTGCTCTGGACGCAGAGTATAGCCAGATTTCATCCATGTTCCATAGGTTTGGATTATTTAAAAAGTACCGGACCGTGATAGGTCTGACTTTTCTCTGGACGCGGAGTATACGCCAGATACTACCCACGTTCCATATGTACTGAGTAATAGCACAGTAAAAATACAACCAATAATTTGGAATATTTGACGCAAGAATGAAGCGATAAAGTAGAGTAAACTTTGAAGATATAAGATCTTTTTTTAAAAAACAAACCTGATATATTTTATGTATCATTTATTTTGTGTATTCCAGCATTTACTTAAAATGTTTGTAGAAATTAAATATGGATAAATTAGCTTGTGGCAGTTAACTTGCAGCAGTTAGAATTTACTGCAGCCATTGACTGTGGGCAGTTTAAATTCACTGACTGCAGGCACTCTGGTTTATGTGGACAAAATGACTTTACGTAACCCTTTGGTTTCCACATCAGCTGAAAGTGTTTCTGTAGGTAATGATAATGTCATGTTAACAACTGAAAATGTTTAAAGAAACGTGAGATTTCACCTTGTAATTTAGTTCTTACAGATATTGGCAAGAATGGCATTCCATGCAGCCACTTCTTCTGGGATAACTTATACTTTTTGCTCCAACTCCTTACAGGATGGAACCCCAGTCTGTATGAAGAAACTGGTTCCTCCTAAATCTGCCCAAGCCTGTGAACTAATTGCCCTTGCTGAGGCTTATAAACACGCTGTGGGAAAACCGGTTACCATATATACTGACTCTCGCTATGCCTTTGGCGTGGTTCATGATTTTGGGAGGTTGTGGGAAAACCGTGGATTTTAACTTCATCAGGTCATCCCATTTCTAACGGTACTGAAGTTGTCGACCTCCTACAATCTGCTCTGCAACCTGCTCAGTTAGCGGTTGTGAAATGTTCTGCCCACACGTTGGCCCAGGATCCGGTCTCACTTGGAAATGGATATGCGGATAGATGTGCCAAACTAATGGCTGAGGCCCCACATGGTACCTATCCCGTTAAAACTGTGGTTCCCGTTATTCTAAAAGACCGTACTAACATGCCTTCTGTTTATGATATTGTGTTACTCCAGGAGGACGCTCCGGTGGCAACTCGTCAGTCATGGGTTGAAGAAGGCTGTGCCCTATCCGAGGAAGGGGTCTGGATGACCCCTGTCGGTCAGACCTGCATGACTGATGAGCTGGCAGGATGGGTAGTCGCCTGCGGTCACCAACAGACTCATTCGGGGGGTAAACAGCTCTCTGAGTGGCTCCTTCAGACCTGGTGGCACCCACGCATGTTGCAGCTGTCTGAGAAGGCTGTCCTCCGGTGCCTGTTGTGCTCTGAGCACAATCCTGGGAAAGGGTTCCCAGTGGTCACCGGTGCTACCCCTGTTCCTCAGCTCTCTTTTGAGGTTCTCCAGATGGATTTTATTCAACTGCCTAAATGTCAGAATTTCAACTATGTATTGGTTATTATTGATGTATTTTCCCGTTGGGTGGAAGCATTTCCAACGGTAAACAATACTGCAGAAACGGTTGTGCGATTGTTGTTACGGGAAATAATTCCTCGATTTGGGGTGCCTGGCAGATTGGTTTCTGATAATGGTCCCCATTTTATTGCATCAGTCAATCGCTCATTGTGTTCCCATTTAGACATTAAGCAGTAATTTCATTGTGTGTATCATCCAAAGGCGGCAGGAATGGTGGAAAGAGTTAATCAGACAATTAAGACTAAACTGGCAAAAATCACCAGGGGCCAGGGATCCTCCTGGGTCCGCATTTTGCCTCTCGTGCTGTTTCAGATACGATCCGCCCCCACTGGGACTGGTCGTTTATCACCCGCAGAAATTATATATGGACGCTCATTGATAGGCCCTTGGTCTGCTCCCGCCTCCTCTCCACTTACTCATATGTCTGCTGACATGGTTCAATACATAAAATCTCTCTCCACCATTCTCCGTATCAATCAAACTACTGTTCCCCCGACGTCCACCTCTGTCATCGTCCCCGATCCCCCCTTGCGCCCAGGTGATTATGTCATGACTCGAAACTGGGTCAGGAAATCCCTTGACCCCCGGTGGATCGGTCCCTTTCAGGTTCTCCTCTCTACTCCGATTGCGGTAAAATTAGAGGGGAGAGATAACTGGGTTCACATACATGATTGTAAAAGACATGATGCTACTGCCCTCACCACTGTCCCGTCCTAGGGCACAATTTTGTTCCTACAGAGGCCTTGAAGAAGGAGTGGAAATTGCATCAGTCTCAAAATGGCAGCCCGTGGAGTGTTCGGAGAAACGAAGAAACCTTTGCAGCCCCAGGGTGACTATCGACCCTTGCTCCCGACGGATAAGGGAGGAACAACAGGATCAGGAGCAGAAATGAAGGGACCACAACGAGGATTTCGGCGTCCTAAGACATTCCAAGGCTATGTCATGTTCAGTGTCATTTTATTTGTCCAAGTGACAGGGGAGAAGTCAGCTCCCCTTCCTTTCCAACCTGGGCATTGGGCTAATGTCATTGGGCTAATGTCATAAAGTCATATCTAATTACTTCTCACAAGATAGCCAGATTATTGGATAAAAAGGATTGTTGTGTTTGTTGTCAGTTCCCCCACAGTTCCACTTCAGGCACTCCGATGCATGCCATTCCCTTTACCATGTCACAAAATATTGAATGGTTGAAACGAATGGCTGGGTGGGATGGACGCAGGAAGAGTAGGAACGCCCCAAACGATTTATGGATAGAACCTAACGGCCAGATTAACCGCTGCAATCATAATCATTCCCTGAGCAGCTTTACACATTGGTAACTGTATGTGTTTTGTATGTGTCTGGTATTGTAGAGTGTGAGGTGATGGGGTCGATAGGTTGAATAAACACCATACAGTTCAAGAACTGATAGTATTCAGAATGTCAGTATACTGTAATTTTACTAATCCAAGAGACACCTGAAATAGACCACACCCTATTACGAGAAATGCAAGGTGAAGCAAAATCACCAGAGGTATATACGCATATGGGAAAACCATAAATGCACCAAAACAGCTGAGGGGTTGTGGATAGGGCCGGATGAATTACCAGTATTACCAAAAGCATTGTTTCCCATAGCGGCTGAATTGAGCCATGGTAAATGTCATGTCTCCAAAGGAGGGATGGTATCTATGGTAAACAGCAGATCTATAAACTTCTTATACAAAAAATGTTTTTTTGTAAGAAGTGTCTCACATGTTTACAGAACAACCCGCAGGGAGGGATGACATGTCCAAAAGGGAAAATTGTTGTGGCTGTACTGTTTATGTTAATAATGATATAATTGATAATGATGTGCTGTAATTACAGATGCTAAAATAAGTTGCAACGATTGATGTGGTGGCTGAGGTAAAAGGGAATTGTGAAGATTTTGATAATGATGATGGTAATCAGTTTGACCCACTCGAGGTGGGAACTGGACATTCTGGTCTTGTCTTACCTTGACCAAAAAAGGAAATTCTAAAGACTCATGGACTTGTTTGCTGAAACAAAACAGACTCTATGGACTTTCGAGGACATTTTACCAGTGAATGGTCAAAACGAGCTGTTGAATTTCTCACTACAGATTTGGATGCGTGACCAAAAAGGTCTGAGTTGGAGAACAAAGAAGACAAGTCTAACCGATCTTGGAAAAAAAAGGAGATATTCTACAATCAACACAAACTGTACTATGTTTTTTAAAAAAGTTGATTCCTAATCACAGCCACTGTATCAATCTGCTTAATTAATTGTACTGAACTGTACTTCTCATGTCTTATGTTTTTGTGATTTTATAATGTCTTATGGTTTTATACTTTTCTGCTTACATGCTATTTACACCGAGGGCTGCGCAGGAATGATACAAAAGGGATTTACAACTTGCTAAATTAATACAGGCGTAGTTCGGTTGTGAGAGATCAAAAATTGTATTTTCTCACTCTCAAGATGGGGTCTGTTGGGATATGGGTTGTACCGTACTAATCACGAATTGGAAGCATTGCAAGCCGTGCTCGAATCTGTTGCAAATGACACTGCTGACGCATTAGATGCTCAAACCGCAGAAATGGTGGCCATCCGTAAGGTTGTGTTACAGAATCGTATGGCCTTGGATATGATGCTAGCTGAAAAAGGTGGCACATGCACCCTCATTGGGTCCGAATGCTGCACCTATATTCCGGACAGTTCCCACAATATAACCCAGCTAACTAAACATATTCGGGACAAAGTTTCCGAATTGTCCCGTAACAACGGAAATCCGGGAATATGGGGTTGATTGGTCAATTAGCGGTTGGATGACTAAAACTTTTACATTTATTATCATAATTGTCCTAATCCTGGTAGTCGTATTGTGCTGTTGCCTACCCTTACTAAAGAAAATTGTACTATCTATGATGACAGGCTGGGAAGCCCCGGCAGCAATGCTGTACATGGCTCCTCGCGATGATTGCTCTGCATTTGAGTAGCAAGTTGTCATGGAATGACAAAATGGAAGGAATGAGAAGTCAGCTCGTCTGACTTGTACGCATACTAGTTATCTGCAAATCTGCACTATGCTTTCCTTAACCTTTGGTCAGCACTCATGAGCCTGTTTAGCAATAAGAGGAAAACAGGAGCGATGTTATGACTTTTAGGACATACCATTGTTCGGTTGTTTGACCGAACTGACGCCTATACTGCCTTGTTGTTGCATAGAAAGCTCTAGAGCTTCGTTCTTCTGATTAACAAGCCTAGGCTTGTTAATCATATTTTACTACAAGGCTATGATATTATTGTTTATCATATTTCACTACAAGGCTATGATATTATTGTAAGCTCCAGGCTTCGAGGCCTATCTTGTTATTAGAAAGCTGTAGGCTATCTTATCGCATTAACCCCGAGGCCATTTACTGGGTTAAAGGTTTTCATGTGATGTTTTGTAACATGGCACAAAGTCATGTGGCGAAAAATGTATAAATACCCATGTAAAGGTTGTTCTAAGTGTACACGTGGAGTAGACGGACGAGAGTCTGTACCTAAAGTGTACACCGCTTTGCAAATGCTGAATAAACTTGTTGAACTACACACCCGAGTCACATATTTGTGAACAGAACCACCAACCAAGGTACCGAGACGAAGCAGTATCGCAGTGTATGCTTTCTCGACGAAAATCTCGCTCAAAGTAAATTTTCAAAACGATTGTGTTTTTTGCATGATTCCTTACTCGTGTGATATAGCAGAATGCAGCAAAGCAAATATTCTTTCGTTCCCATCGCAGTTTCCAACAATTAACACGATCTCAGAAGAACGAAGCAAGTAAATACACATTCAAGTCATTTCTGCAGAATCATGCACATAAATGTACTTGGAAGTCATTTATGTTGTGCTTCTGTGATTGTGTACGCAGTGTATGCTTTCTCGACGAAAATCTCGCTCAAAGTAAATTTTCAAAACGATTGCGTTTTTTGCATGATTCCTTACTCGTCTGATATAGCAGAATGAAGCAAGGCAAAGATTATTTCGTTTCCATCGCAGTTTCCAACAATTAACACGATCTCAGAAGAATGAAGCAAGTAAATATACATTAATGTCATTTCTGCAGAATCATGCACATAAATTTAGATTGAAGTCATTTATGTTGTGCTTCTGTGCTTTTGTACGTAGTGTATTCTTCCTCGACGAAAATCTCGCTCAAAGTAAATTTTCACCCACATTGTATGTTTGCTCACTCGCCTGTTCGAGCAGAATGCATCAAAGCAAAGATTCTTCCGTTTTCATCGCAGTTTCCAACAATTAACACCATCTCAGAAGAATGAAGCAAGTAAATATACATTCATGTCATTTCTGCAGAATCATGCACGTAAATGTACTTTGAAGTCATTTATGTTGTGCGTCGGTGCTTTTCTACGTGGTGTATGCTTTCTCGCCGAAAATCTCGCTCAAAGTAAATTTTCAAAACGATTGTGTTTTTTGCATGATTGTGTTTTTTGCATGACTCGTCTGATATAGAAGAATGCAGCAAAGCAAAGATTCTTTCGTTCCTATCGCAGTTTCCAACAATTAACACGATCTCAGAAGAACGAAGCAAGTAAATATACATTCATGTCATTTCTGCAGAATCATGCACATAAATCTACATTGAAGTCATTTATGTTGTGCTTCTGTGCTTTTGTACGTAGTGTATTCTTTCTCGACGAAAATCTCGCTCAAAGTAAATTTTCACCCACATTGTATGTTTGATCACTCGTCTGTTGGAGCAGAATGCAGCAAAGCAATGATTCTTCCGTTTCTACCGCAGTTTCCAACAATTAACACGATCTCAGAAGAACGAAGCAAGTAAATATACATTCATGTCATTTCTGCAGAATCATGCACATAAATCTACATTGTAGTCATTTATGTTGTGCTTCTGTGCTTTTCTACGTAGTGTATTCTTTCTCGACGGAAATCTCGCTCAAAGTAAATTTTCACCCACATTGTATGTTTGCTCACTTGCCTGTTGGAGCAGAATGCAGCAAAGCAATGATTCTTCCGTTTCTACCGCAGTTTCCAACAATTAACACGATCTCAGAAGAATGAAGCAAGTAAATATACATTCATGTAATTTCTGCAGAATCATGCACGTAACTGTACTTTGAAGTCATTTATGTTGTGCGTCTGTGCTTTTGTACGTGGTGTATGCTTTCTCGCCAAAAATCTCGCTCAAAGTAAATTTTCAAAACGATTGTGTTTTTTGCATGATTCCTTACTCGTCTGATATAGCAGAATGCAGCAAAGCAACGATTCATTCGTTCCCATCGCAGTTTCCAACAATTAACACGATCTCAGAAGAACGAAGCAAGTAAATATACATTCAAGTCATTTCTGCAGAATCATGCACATAAATGTACTTTGAAGTCATTTATGTTGTGCTTCTGTGATTGTGTACGTAGTGTATGCTTTCTCGACGAAAATCTCGCTCAAAGTAAATTTTCAAAACGATAGCGTTTTTTGCATGATTCCTTACTCGTCTGATATAGCAGAATGAAGCAAAGCAAAGATTCTTTCGTTTCCATCGCAGTTTCCAACAATTAACACGATCTCAGAAGAATGAAGCAAGTAAAAATACATTAATGTCATTTCTGCAGAATCAT
The DNA here is from genome assembly GCA_035084275.1 of Hydrolagus colliei. Taxonomy (NCBI): domain Eukaryota; kingdom Metazoa; phylum Chordata; class Chondrichthyes; order Chimaeriformes; family Chimaeridae; genus Hydrolagus; species Hydrolagus colliei. The sequence goes on along the minus strand of JAYJKW010000259.1, from coordinate 116,794 downwards.
GCACATAAATCTACATTGAAGTCATTTATGTTGTGCTTCTGTGCTTTTGTACGTAGTGTATTCTTTCTCGACGAAAATCTCGCTCAAAGTAAATTTTCACCCACATTGTATGTTTGCTCACTCACCTGTTGGAGCAGAATGCAGCAAAGCAATGATTCTTCCGTTTCTACCGCAGTTTCCAACAATTAACACGATCTCAGAAGAACGAAGCAAGTAAATATACATTCATGTCATTTCTGCAGAATCATGCACATAAATCTACATTGAAGTCATTTATGTTGTGCTTCTGTGCTTTTGTACGTAGTGTATTCTTTCTCGACGAAAATCTCGCTCAAAGTAAATTTTCACCCACATTGTATGTTTGCTTACTCGTCTGTTGGAGCAGAATGCAGCAAAGCAATGATTCTTCCGTTTCTACCGCAGTTTCCAACAATTAACACGATCTCAGAAGAATGAAGCAAGTAAATATACATTCATGTCATTTCTGCAGAATCATGTACGTAAATGTACTTTGAAGTCATTTATGTTGTGCATCTGTGCTTTTGTACGTGGTGTATGATTTCTCGCCGAAAATCTCGCTCAAAGTAAATTTTCAAAACGATTGTGTTTTTTGCATGATTCCTTACTCGTCTGATATAGCAGAATGCAGCAAAGCAAAGATTATTTCGTTACTATCGCAGTTTCCAACAATTAACACGATCTCAGAAGAACGAAGCAAGTAAATATACATTCATGGCATTTCTGCAGAATCATGCACATGAATCTACATTGAAGTCATTAATGTTGTACTTCTGTTCTTTTGTACGTCCTGTATTTTTTCTCGACGAAATTCTCGATCAAAGTAAATTGTCAAAACGATTGTGTTTTTTGAATGATTACTTACTCGCCTGATATAGCAGAATGCATCAAAGCAAAGATTCTTCCGTTTTCATCGCAGTTTCCAACAGTAAATACGATATCTTCAGAATGAAGCAAGTAAATATACATGCATGTCATTTCTGCAGAATCATGCCCATAAATGTACTTTGAAGTAATTTATGTTGTGATTCTGTGATTGTGTACGTAGTGTATGCTTTCTCGACGAAAATCTCGCTCAAAGTAAATTTTCACCCACATTGTATGTTTGCTCACTCGCCTGTTGGAGCAGAATGCAGCAAAGCAATGATTCTTCCGTTTCTACCGCAGTTTCCAACAGTTAACACGATCTCAGAAGAATGAAGCAAGTAAATATACATTCATGTCATTTCTGCAGAATCATGCACATGAATCTACATTGAAGTCATTAATGTTGTACTTCTGTTCTTTTGTACGTCCTGTATTTTTTCTCGACGAAATTCTCGATCAAAGTAAATTGTCAAAACGATTGTGTTTTTTGAATGATTACTTACTCGCCTGATATAGCAGAATGCATCAAAGCAAAGATTCTTCCGTTTTCATCGCAGTTTCCAACAGTAAATACGATATCTTCAGAATGAAGCAAGTAAATATACATTCATGTCATTTCTGCAGAATCATGCACATAAATGTACTTTGAAGTCATTTATGTTGTGCTTCTGTGCTTGTGTACGTAGTGTATTCTTTCTCGTCGAAACTCTCGCTCAAAGTAAATTTTCACCCACATTGTATGTTTGCTCACTCGCCTGTTGGAGCAGAATGCAGCAAAGCAATGATTCTTCCGTTTCTACCGCAGTTTCCAACAATTAACACGATCTCAGAAGAACGAAGCAAGTAAATATACATTCATGTCATTTCTGCAGAATCATGCACATAAATCTACATTGAAGTCATTTATGTTGTGCTTCTGTGCTTTTGTACGTAGTGTATTCTTTCTCGACGAAAATCTCGCTCAAAGTAAATTTTCACCCACATTGTATGTTTGCTCACTCGCCTGTTGGAGCAGAATGCAGCAAAGCAATGATTCTTCCGTTTCTACCGCAGTTTCCAACAATTAACACGATCTCAGAAGAATGAAGCAAGTAAATATACATTCATGTAATTTCTGCAGAATCATGCACATGAATCTATATTGAAGTCATTAATGTTGTAATTCTGTTCTTTTGTACGTCCTGTATTTTTTCTCGACGAAAGTCTCGCTCAAAGTAAATTGTCAAAACGATTGTGTTTTTTGAATGATTACTTACTCGCCTGATATAGCAGAATGCATCAAAGCAAAGATTCTTCCGTTTTCATCGCAGTTTCCAACAGTAAATAAGATATAATCAGAATGAAGCAAGTAAATATACATCCATGTCATTTCTGCAGAATCATGCACATAAATCTACATTGAAGTCATTTATGTTGTGCTTCTGTGCTTTTGTACATAGTGTATTCTTTCTCGACGAAACTCTCGCTCAAAGTAAATTTTCACCCACATTGTATGTTTGCTCACTCGCCTGTTGGAGCAGATTGCAGAAAACCAATGATTCTTCCGTTTGTACCGCAGTTTCCAACAATTAACACGATCTCAGAAGAATGAAGCAAGTAAATATACATTCATGACATTTCTGCAGAATCATGCACATAAATGTACTTTGAAGTCATTTATGTTGTGCTTCTGTGATTGTGTATGCTTTCTCGACGAAAATCTCGCTCAAAGTAAATTTTCAAAACAATTGTGTTTTTTGCATGATTCCTTACTCGTGTGATACAGCAGAATGCAGCAAAGCAAAGATTCTTTCGTTGCCATCGTAGTTTCCAACAATTAACACGATCTCAGAAGAACGAAGCAAGTAAATACACATTCAAGTCATTTCTGCAGAATCATGCACATAAATGTACTTTGAAGTAATTTATGTTGTGCTTCTGTGATTGTGTACGTAGTGTATGCTTTCTCGACGAAAATCTCGCTCAAAGTAAATTTTCACAACGATTGCGTTTTTTGCATGATTCCTTAGTCGTCTGATATAGCAGAATGCAGCAAAGCAAAGATTCTTTCGTTTCCATCGCAGTTTCCAACAATTAACATGATCTCAGAAGAACGAAGCAAGTAAATATACATTCACGTCATTTCTGCAGAATCATGCACATAAATGTACTTATGTTGTGCTTCTGTGCTTTAGTACGTGGTGTATGCTTTCTCGCCGAAACTCTCGCTCAAAGTAAATTTTCAAAACGATTGTGTTTTTGCATGATTCCTTACTCGCCTGTTCGAGCAGAATGCATCAAAGCAAAGATTCGTCCGTTTTCATCGCAGTTTCCAACAGTAAATACGATATCTTCAGAATGAAGCAAGTAAATATACATTCATGTCATTTCTGCAGAATCATGCACGTAAATCTACATTGAAGTCATTTATGTTGTGCTTCTGTGCTTGTGTACGTAGTGTATTCTTGCTCGACGAAACTCTCGCTCAAAGTAAATTTTCACCCACATTGTATGTTTGCTCACTCGCCTGTTGGAGCAGATTGCAGAAAACCAATGATTCTTCCGTTTGTACCGCAGTTTCCAACAATTAACACGATCTCAGAAGAATGAAGCAAGTAAATATACATTCATGACATTTCTGCAGAATCATGCACATAAATGTACTTTGAAGTCATTTATGTTGTGCTTCTGTGATTGTGTATGCTTTCTCGACGAAAATCTCGCTCAAAGTAAATTTTCAAAACAATTGTGTTTTTTGCATGATTCCTTACTCGTGTGATATAGCAGAATGCAGCAAAGCAAAGATTCTTTCGTTCCCATCGCAGTTTCCAACAATTAACACGATCTCAGAAGAACGAAGCAAGTAACTATGCATTCAAGTCATTTCTGCAGAATCATGCACATAAATGTACTTTGAAGTCATTTATGTTGTGCTTCTGTGATTGTGTACGTAGTGTATTCTTTCTCGACGAAACTCTCGCTCAAAGTAAATTTTCACCCACATTGTATGTTTGCTCACTCGCCTGTTGGAGCAGATTGCAGAAAACCAATGATTCTTCCGTTTGTACCGCAGTTTCGAACAATTAACACGATCTCAGAAGAATGAAGCAAGTAAATATACATTCATGACATTTCTGCAGAATCATGCACACAAATGTACTTTGAAGTCATTTATGTTGTGCTTCTGTGATTGTGTACGTAGTGTATGCTTTCTCGACGAAAATCTCGCTCAAAGTAAATTTTCACCCACATTGTATGTTTGCTCACTCGCCTGTTGGAGCAGATTGCAGCAAAGCAATGATTCTTCCGTTTCTACAGCAGTTTCCAACAATTAACACGATCTCAGAAGAACGAAGCAAGTAAATATACATTCATGTCATTTCTGCAGAATCATGCACATAAATCTACATTGAAGTCATTTATGTTGTACTTCTGTGCTTTTGTACGTAGTGTATTCTTTCTCGACGAAAATCTCGCTCAAAGTAAATTTTCACCCACATTGTATGTTTGCTCACTCGCCTGTTGGAGCAGAATGCAGCAAAGCAATGATTCTTCCGTTTCTACCGCAGTTTCCAACAATTAACACGATCTCAGAAGAATGAAGCAAGTAAATATACATTCATGTCATTTCTGCAGAATCATGCACATGAATCTACATTTAAGTCATTAATGTTGTACTTCTGTTCTTTTGTACGTCCTGTATTTTTTCTCGACGAAAGTCTCGCTCAAAGTAAATTGTCAAAACGATTGTGTTTTGTGAATGATTACTTACTCGCCTGATATAGCAGAATGCATCAAAGCAAAGATTCTTCCGTTTTCATCGCAGTTTCCAACAGTAAATACGATATAATCAGAATGAAGCAAGTAAATATACATCCATGTCATTTCTGCAGAATCATGCACGTAAATCTACATTGAAGTCATTTATGTTGTGCTTCTGTGCTTGTGTACGTAGTGTATTCTTGCTCGACGAAACTCTCGCTCAAAGTAAATTTTCACCCACATTGTATGTTTGCTCACTCGCCTGTTGGAGCAGATTGCAGAAAACCAATGATTCTTCCGTTTGTACCGCAGTTTCCAACAATTAACACGATCTCAGAAGAATGAAGCAAGTAAATATACATTCATGACATTTCTGCAGAATCATGCACATAAATGTACTTTGAAGTCATTTATGTTGTGCTTCTGTGATTGTGTATGCTTTCTCGACGAAAATCTCGCTCAAAGTAAATTTTCAAAACAATTGTGTTTTTTGCATGATTCCTTACTCGTGTGATATAGCAGAATGCAGCAAAGCAAAGATTCTTTCGTTCCCATCGCAGTTTCCAACAATTAACACGATCTCAGAAGAACGAAGCAAGTAACTATGCATTCAAGTCATTTCTGCAGAATCATGCACATAAATGTACTTTGAAGTCATTTATGTTGTGCTTCTGTGATTGTGTACGTAGTGTATTCTTTCTCGACGAAACTCTCGCTCAAAGTAAATTTTCACCCACATTGTATGTTTGCTCACTCGCCTGTTGGAGCAGATTGCAGAAAACCAATGATTCTTCCGTTTGTACCGCAGTTTCGAACAATTAACACGATCTCAGAAGAATGAAGCAAGTAAATATACATTCATGACATTTCTGCAGAATGATGCACACAAATGTACTTTGAAGTCATTTATGTTGTGCTTCTGTGATTGTGTACGTAGTGTATGCTTTCTCGACGAAAATCTCGCTCAAAGTAAATTTTCACCTACATTGTATGTTTGCTCACTCGCCTGTTGGAGCAGAATGCAGCAAAGCAATGATTCTTCCGTTTCTACCGCAGTTTCCAACAATTAACACGATCTCAGAAGAACGAAGCAAGTAAATATACATTCATGTCATTTCTGCAGAATCATGCACATAAATCTACATTGAAGTCATTTATGTTGTACTTCTGTGCTTTTGTACGTAGTGTATTCTTTCTCGACGAAAATCTCGCTCAAAGTAAATTTTCACCCACATTGTATGTTTGCTCACTCGCCTGTTGGAGCAGAATGCAGCAAAGCAATGATTCTTCCGTTTCTACCGCAGTTTCCAACAATTAACACGATCTCAGAAGAATGAAGCAAGTAAATATACATTCATGTCATTTCTGCAGAATCATGCACATGAATCTACATTGAAGTCATTAATGTTGTACTTCTGTTCTTTTGTACGTCCTGTATTTTTTCTCGACGAAATTCTCGATCAAAGTAAATTGTCAAAACGATTGTGTTTTTTGAATGATTACTTACTCGCCTGATATAGCAGAATGCATCAAAGCAAAGATTCTTCCGTTTTCATCGCAGTTTCCAACAGTAAATACGATATCTTCAGAATGAAGCAAGTAAATATACATCCATGTCATTTCTGCAGAATCATGCACATAAATCTACATTGAAGTCATTTATGTTGTGCTTCTGTGCTTTTGTACATAGTGTATTCTTTCTGGACGAAAATCTCGCACAAAGTAAATTTTCACCCACATTGTATGTTTGCTCACTCGCCTGTTGGAGCAGAATGCAGCAAAGCAATGATTCTTCCGTTTCTACCGCAGTTTCCAACAATTAACACGATCTCAGAAGAATGAAACAAGTAAATATACATTCATGTAATTTCTGCAGAATCATGCACGTAACTGTACTTTGAAGTCATTTATGTTGTGCTTCTGTGCTTTTGTACGTAGTGTATTCTTTCTCGACGAAAATCTCGCTCAAATTAAATTTTCACCCACATTGTATGTTTGCTCACTCGCCTGTTGGAGCAGAATGCAGCAAAGCAATGATTCTTCCGTTTCTACCGCAGTTTCCAACAATTAACACGATCTCAGAAGAATGAAGCAAGTAAATATACATTCATGTCATTTCTGCAGAATCATGCACATGAATCTACATTTAAGTCATTAATGTTGTACTTCTGTTCTTTTGTACGTCCTGTATTTTTTCTCGACGAAAGTCTCGCTCAAAGTAAATTGTCAAAACGATTGTGTTTTTTGAATGATTACTTACTCGCCTGATATAGCAGAATGCATCAAAGCAAAGATTCTTCCGTTTTCATCGCAGTTTCCAACAGTAAATACGATATCTTCAGAATGAAGCAAGTAAATATACATTCATGTCATTTCTGCAGAATCATGCACATAAATCTACATTGAAGTCATTTATGTTGTGCTTCTGTGCTTTTGTACGTAGTGTATTCTTTCTCGACGAAAATCTCGCTCAAATTAAATTTTCACACACATTGTATGTTTGCTCACTCACCTGTTGGAGCAGAATGCAGCAAAGCAATGATTCTTCCGTTTCTACCGCAGTTTCCAACAATTAACACGATCTCAGAAGAATGAAGCAAGTAAATATACATTCATGTCATTTCTGCAGAATCATGCACATAAACGTACTTTGAAGTCATTTATGTTGTGCTTCTGTGATTGTGTACGTAGTGTATGCTTTCTCGACGAAAATCTCGCTCAAAGTAAATTTTCAAAACAATTGTGTTTTTTGCATGATTCCTTACTCGTGTGATATAGCAGAATGCAGCAAAGCAAAGATTCTTTCGTTCCCATCGCAGTTTCCAACAATTAACACGATCTCAGAAGAACGAAGCAAGTAAATACACATTCAAGTCATTTCTGCAGAATCATGCACATAAATGTACTTTGAAGTCATTTATGTTGTGCTTCTGTGATTGTGTACGTAGTGTATTCTTTCTCGACGAAACTCTCGCTCAAAGTAAATTTTCACCCACATTGTATGTTTGCTCACTCGCCTGTTGGAGCAGATTGCAGAAAACCAATGATTCTTCCGTTTGTACCGCAGTTTCGAACAATTAACACGATCTCAGAAGAATGAAGCAAGTAAATATACATTCATGACATTTCTGCAGAATCATGCACATAAATGTACTTTGAAGTCATTTATGTTGTGCTTCTGTGATTGTGTACGTAGTGTATGCTTTCTCGACGAAAATCTCGCTCAAAGTAAATTTTCACCCACATTGTATGTTTGCTCACTCGCCTGTTGGAGCAGAATGCAGCAAAGCAATGATTCTTCCGTTTCTACCGCAGTTTCCAACAATTAACACGATCTCAGAAGAACGAAGCAAGTAAATATACATTCATGTCATTTCTGCAGAATCATGCACATAAATCTACATTGAAGTCATTTATGTTGTACTTCTGTGCTTTTGTACGTAGTGTATTCTTTCTCGACGAAAATCTCGCTCAAAGTAAATTTTCACCCACATTGTATGTTTGCTCACTCGCCTGTTGGAGCAGAATGCAGCAAAGCAATGATTCTTCCGTTTCTACCGCAGTTTCCAACAATTAACACGATCTCAGAAGAATGAAGCAAGTAAATATACATTCATGTCATTTCTGCAGAATCATGCACATGAATCTACATTTAAGTCATTAATGTTGTACTTCTGTTCTTTTGTACGTCCTGTAGTTTTTCTCGACGAAAGTCTCGCTCAAAGTAAATTGTCAAAACGATTGTGTTTTTTGAATGATTACTTACTCGCCTGATATAGCAGAATGCATCAAAGCAAAGATTCTTCCGTTTTCATCGCAGTTTCCAACAGTAAATACGATATAATCAGAATGAAGCAAGTAAATATACATCCATGTCATTTCTGCAGAATCATGCACATAAATCTACATTGAAGTCATTTATGTTGTGCTTCTGTGCTTTTGTACATAGTGTATTCTTTCTGGACGAAAATCTCGCACAAAGTAAATTTTCACCCACATTGTATGTTTGCTCACTCGCCTGTTGGAGCAGAATGCAGCAAAGCAATGATTCTTCCGTTTCTACCGCAGTTTCCAACAATTAACACGATCTCAGAAGAATGAAACAAGTAAATATACATTCATGTAATTTCTGCAGAATCATGCACGTAACTGTACTTTGAAGTCATTTATGTTGTGCTTCTGTGCTTTTGTACGTAGTGTATTCTTTCTCGACGAAAATCTCGCTCAAAGTAAATTTTCACCCACATTGTATGTTTGCTCACTCGCCTGTTGGAGCAGAATGCAGCAAAGCAATGATTCTTCCGTTTCTACCGCAGTTTCCAACAATTAACACGATCTCAGAAGAATGAAGCAAGTAAATATACATTCATGTCATTTCAGCAGAATCATGCACATGAATCTACATTTAAGTCATTAATGTTGTACTTCTGTTCTTTTGTACGTCCTGTATTTTTTCTCGACGAAAGTCTCGCTCAAAGTAAATTGTCAAAACGATTGTGTTTTTTGAATGATTACTTACTCGCCTGATATAGCAGAATGCATCAAAGCAAAGATTCTTCCGTTTTCATCGCAGTTTCCAACAGTAAATACGATATCTTCAGAATGAAGCAAGTAAATATACATTCATGTCATTTCTGCAGAATCATGCACATAAATCTACATTGAAGTCATTTATGTTGTGCTTCTGTGCTTTTGTACGTAGTGTATTCTTTCTCGACGAAAATCTCGCTCAAATTAAATTTTCACCCACATTGTATGTTTGCTCACTCACCTGTTGGAGCAGAATGCAGCAAAGCAATGATTCTTCCGTTTCTACCGCAGTTTCCAACAATTAACACGATCTCAGAAGAATGAAGCAAGTAAATATACATTCATGTCATTTCTGCAGAATCATGCACATAAACGTACTTTGAAGTCATTTATGTTGTGCTTCTGTGATTGTGTACGTAGTGTATGCTTTCTCGACGAAAATCTCGCTCAAAGTAAATTTTCAAAACGATTGCGTTTTTTGCATGATTGCTTACTCGTGTGATATAGCAGAATGCAGCAAAGCAAAGATTCTTTCGTTCCCATCGCAGTTTCCAACAATTAACACGATCTCAGAAGAACGAAGCAAGTAAATACACATTCAAGTCATTTCTGCAGAATCATGCACATAAATGTACTTTGAAGTCATTTATGTTGTGCTTCTGTGATTGTGTACGTAGTGTATTCTTTCTCGACGAAACTCTCGCTCAAAGTAAATTTTCACCCACATTGTATGTTTGCTCACTCGCCTGTTGGAGCAGATTGCAGAAAACCAATGATTCTTCCGTTTGTACCGCAGTTTCGAACAATTAACACGATCTCAGAAGAATGAAGCAAGTAAATATACATTCATGACATTTCTGCAGAATCATGCACATAAATGTACTTTGAAGTCATTTATGTTGTGCTTCTGTGATTGTGTACGTAGTGTATGCTTTCTCGACGAAAATCTCGCTCAAAGTAAATTTTCACCCACATTGTATGTTTGCTCACTCGCCTGTTGGAGCAGAATGCAGCAAAGCAATGATTCTTCCGTTTCTACCGCAGTTTCCAACAATTAACACGATCTCAGAAGAACGAAGCAAGTAAATATACATTCATGTCATTTCTGCAGAATCATGCACATAAATCTACATTGAAGTCATTTATGTTGTACTTCTGTGCTTTTGTACGTAGTGTATTCTTTCTCGACGAAAATCTCGCTCAAAGTAAATTTTCACCCACATTGTATGTTTGCTCACTCGCCTGTTGGAGCAGAATGCAGCAAAGCAATGATTCTTCCGTTTCTACCGCAGTTTCCAACAATTAACACGATCTCAGAAGAATGAAGCAAGTAAATATACATTGATGTCATTTCTGCAGAATCATGCACATGAATCTACATTTAAGTCATTAATGTTGTACTTCTGTTCTTTTGTACGTCCTGTATTTTTTCTCGACGAAAGTCTCGCTCAAAGTAAATTGTCAAAACGATTGTGTTTTTTGAATGATTACTTACTCGCCTGATATAGCAGAATGCATCAAAGCAAAGATTCTTCCGTTTTCATCGCAGTTTCCAACAGTAAATACGATATCTTCAGAATGAAGCAAGTAAATATACATTCATGTCATTTCTGCAGAATCATGCACATAAATCTACATTGAAGTCATTTATGTTGTGCTTCTGTGCTTTTGTACGTAGTGTATTCTTTCTCGACGAAAATCTCGCTCAAATTAAATTTTCACCCACATTGTATGTTTGCTCACTCACCTGTTGGAGCAGAATGCAGCAAAGCAATGATTCTTCCGTTTCTACCGCAGTTTCCAACAATTAACACGATCTCAGAAGAATGAAGCAAGTAAATATACATTCATGTCATTTCTGCAGAATCATGCACATAAACGTACTTTGAAGTCATTTATGTTGTGCTTCTGTGATTGTGTACGTAGTGTATGCTTTCTCGACGAAAATCTCGCTCAAAGTAAATTTTCAAAACAATTGTGTTTTTTGCATGATTCCTTACTCGTGTGATATAGCAGAATGCAGCAAAGCAAAGATTCTTTCGTTCCCATCGCAGTTTCCAACAATTAACACGATCTCAGAAGAACGAAGCAAGTAAATACACATTCAAGTCATTTCTGCAGAATCATGCACATAAATGTACTTTGAAGTCATTTATGTTGTGCTTCTGTGATTGTGTACGTAGTGTATTCTTTCTCGACGAAACTCTCGCTCAAAGTAAATTTTCACCCACATTGTATGTTTGCTCACTCGCCTGTTGGAGCAGATTGCAGAAAACCAATGATTCTTCCGTTTGTACCGCAGTTTCCAACAATTAACACGATCTCAGAAGAATGAAGCAAGTAAATATACATTCATGACATTTCTGCAGAATCATGCACATAAATGTACTTTGAAGTCATTTATGTTGTGCTTCTGTGATTGTGTACGTAGTGTATGCTTTCTCGACGAAAATCTCGCTCAAAGTAAATTTTCACACACATTGTATGTTTGCTCACTCGCCTGTTGGAGCAGAATGCAGCAAAGCAATGATTCTTCCGTTTGTACCGCAGTTTCCAACAATTAACACGATCTCAGAAGAACGAAGCAAGTAAATATACATTCATGTCATTTCTGCAGAATCATGCACATAAATCTACATTGAAGTCATTTATGTTGTACTTCTGTGCTTTTGTACGTAGTGTATTCTTTCTCGACGAAAATCTCGCTCAAAGTAAATTTTCACCCACATTGTATGTTTGCTCACTCGCCTGTTGGAGTAGAATGCAGCAAAGCAATGATTCTTCCGTTTCTACCGCAGTTTCCAACAATTAACACGATCTCAGAAGAATGAAGCAAGTAAATATACATTCATGTCATTTCTGCAGAATCATGCACATGAATCTACATTTAAGTCATTAATGTTGTACTTCTGTTCTTTTGTACGTCCTGTATTTTTTCTCGACGAAAGTCTCGCTCAAAGTAAATTGTCAAAACGATTGTGTTTTTTGAATGATTACTTACTCGCCTGATATAGCAGAATGCATCAAAGCAAAGATTCTTCCGTTTTCATCGCAGTTTCCAACAGTAAATACGATATAATCAGAATGAAGCAAGTAAATATACATCCATGTCATTTCTGCAGAATCATGCACATAAATCTACATTGAAGTCATTTATGTTGTGCTTCTGTGCTTTTGTACATAGTGTATTCTTTCTGGACGAAAATCTCGCACAAAGTAAATTTTCACCCACATTGTATGTTTGCTCACTCGCCTGTTGGAGCAGAATGCAGCAAAGCAATGATTCTTCCGTTTCTACCGCAGTTTCCAACAATTAACACGATCTCAGAAGAATGAAACAAGTAAATATACATTCATGTAATTTCTGCAGAATCATGCACGTAACTGTACTTTGAAGTCATTTATGTTGTGCTTCTGTGCTTTTGTACGTGGTGTATGCTTTCTCGCCAAAAATCTCGCTCAAAGTAAATTTTCAAAACGATTGTGTTTTGTGCATGATTCCTTACTCGTCTGATATAGCAGAATGCAGCAAAGCAAAGATTCATTCGTTCCCATCGCAGTTTCCAAAAATTAACACGATCTCAGAAGAACGAAGCAAGTAAATATACATTCAAGTCATTTCTGCAGAATCATGCACATAAATGTACTTGGAAGTCATTTATGTTGTGCTTCTGTGATTGTGTACGTAGTGTATGCTTTCTCGACGAAAATCTCGCTCAAAGTAAATTTTAAAACGATAGCGTTTTTTGCATGATTCCTTACTCGTCTGATATAGCAGAATGAAGCAAAGCAAAGATTCTTTCGTTTCCATCGCAGTTTCCAACAATTAACACGATCTCAGAAGAATGAAGCAAGTAAACATACATTCAAGTCATTTCTGCAGAATCATGCACATAAATGTACTTTGAAGTAATTTATGTTGTGATTCTGTGATTGTGTACGTAGTGTATGCTTTCTCGACGAAAATCTCGCTGAAAGTAAATTTTCACAACGATTGCGTTTTTTGCATGATTCCTTAGTCGTCTGATATAGCAGAATGCAGCAAAGCAAAGATTCTTTCGTTTCCATCGCAGTTTCCAACAATTAACACGATCTCAGAAGAACGAAGCAAGTAAATATACATTCATGTCATTTCTGCAGAATCATGCACATAAAGGTACATTGAAGTCACTTATGTTGTGCTTCTGTGCTTTAGTACGTGGTGTATGCTTTCACGCCGAAACTCTCGCTCAAAGTAAATTTTCAAAACGATTGTGTTTTTGCATGATTCCTTACTCGCCTGTTCGAGCAGAAAGCATCAAAGCAAAGATTCGTCCGTTTTCATCGCAGTTTCCAACAGTAAATACGATATCTTCAGAATGAAGCAAGTAAATATACATTCATGTCATTTCTGCAGAATCATGCACGTAAATCTACATTGAAGTCATTTATGTTGTGCTTCTGTGCTTGTATACGTAGTGTATTCTTGCTCGACGAAACTCTCGCTCAAAGTAAATTTTCACCCACATTGTATGTTTGCCCACTCGCCTGTTGGAGCAGATTGCAGAAAACCAATGATTCTTCCGTTTGTACCGCAGTATCCAACAATTAACACGATCTCAGAAGAATGAAGCAAGTAAATATACATTCATGACATTTCTGCAGAATCATGCACATAAATGTACTTTGAAGTCATTTATGTTGTGCTTCTGTGATTGTGAATGCGTTCTCGACGAAAATCTCGCTCAAAGTAAATTTTCAAAACAATTGTGTTTTTTGCATGATTCCTTACTCGTGTGATATAGCAGAATGCAGCAAAGCAAAGATTTTTTCGTTCCCATCGCAGTTTCCAACAATTAACACGATCTCAGAAGAACGAAGCAAGTAAATACACATTCAAGTCATTTCTGCAGAATCATGCACATAAATGTACTTTGAAGTCATTTATGTTGTGCTTCTGTGATTGTGTACGTAGTGTATGCTTTCTCGACGAAAATCTCGCTCAAAGTAAATTTTCACCCACATTGTATGTTTGCTCACTCGCCTGTTGGAGCAGAATGCAGCAAAGCAATGATTCTTCCGTTTCTACCGCAGTTTCCAACAATTAACACGATCTCAGAAGAACGAAGCAAGTAAATATTCATTCATGTCATTTCTGCAGAATCATGCACATAAATCTACATTGAAGTCATTTATGTTGTGCTTCTGTGCTTTTGTACGTAGTGTATTCTTTCTCGACGAAAATCTCGCTCAAAGTAAATTTTCACCCACATTGTATGTTTGCCCACTCGCCTGTTGGAGCAGATTGCAGAAAACCAATGATTCTTCCGTTTGTACCGCAGTATCCAACAATTAACACGATCTCAGAAGAATGAAGCAAGTAAATATACATTCATGACATTTCTGCAGAATCATGCACATAAATGTACTTTGAAGTCATTTATGTTGTGCTTCTGTGATTGTGTATGCTTTCTCGACGAAAATCTCGCTCAAAGTAAATTTTCAAAACAATTGTGTTTTTTGCATGATTCCTTACTCGTGTGATATAGCAGAATGCAGCAAAGCAAAGATTTTTTCGTTCCCATCGCAGTTTCCAACAATTAACACGATCTCAGAAGAACGAAGCAAGTAAATACACATTCAAGTCATTTCTGCAGAATCATGCACATAAATGTACTTTGAACTCGTTTATGTTGTGCTTCTGTGATTGTGTACGTAGTGTATGCTTTCTCGACGAAAATCTCGCTCAAAGTAAATTTTCACCCACATTGTATGTTTGCTCACTCACCTGTTGGAGCAGAATGCAGCAAAGCAATGATTCTTCCGTTTCTACCGCAGTTTCCAACAATTAACACGATCTCAGAAGAACGAAGCAAGTAAATATACATTCATGTCATTTCTGCAGAATCATGCACATAAATCTACATTGAAGTCATTTATGTTGTGCTTCTGTGCTTTTGTATGTAGTGTATTCTTTCTCGACGAAAATCTCGCTCAAAGTAAATTTTCACACACATTGTATGTTTGCTCATTCGTCTGTTGGAGCAGAATGCAGCAAAGCAATGATTCTTCCGTTGCTACCGCAGTTTCCAACAATTAACACGATCTCAGAAGAATGAAGCAAGTAAATATACATTCATGTCATTTCTGCAGAATCATGTACGTAAATGTACTTTGAAGTCATTTATGTTGTGCATCTGTGCTTTTGTACGTGGTGTATGCTTTCTGGCCGAAAATCTCGCTCAAAGTAAATTTTCAAAACGATTGTGTTTTTTGCATGATTCCTTACTCGTCTGATATAGCAGAATGCAGCAAAGCAAAGATTATTTCGTTACTATCGCAGTTTCCAACAATTAACACGATCTCAGAAGAACGAAGCAAGTAAATATCCATTAATGTGATTTCTGCAGAATCATGCACATAAATGTACTTTGAAGTCATTTATGTTGTGATTCTGTGATTGTGTACGTAGTGTATGCTTTCTCGACGAAAATCTCGCTGTAAGTAAATTGTCACAACGATTGCGTTTTTTGCATGATTCCTTAGTCGTCTGGTATAGCAGAATGCAGCAAAGCAAAGATTCTTTCGTTTCCATCGCAGTTTCCAATAATTAACACGATCTCAGAAGAACGAAGCAAGTAAATATACATTCATGTCATTTCTGCAGAATCATGCACATAAATCTACATTGAAGTCACTTATGTTGTGCCTCTGTGCTTTAGTACGTGGTGTATGCTTTCTCGCCGAAACTCTCGCTCAAAGTAAATTTTCAAAACGATTGTGTTTTTTGCATGATTCCTTACTCGCCTGTTCGAGCAGAATGCATCAAAGCAAAGATTCGTCCGTTTTCATCGCAGTTTCCAACAGTAAATACGATATCTTCAGAATGAAGCGAGTAAATATACATTCATGTCATTTCTGCAGAATCATGCACGTAAATCTACATTGAAGTCATTTATGTTGTGCTTCTGTGCTTGTATACGTAGTGTATTCTTTCTCGACGAAACTCTCGCTCAAAGTAAATTTTCACCCACATTGTATGTTTGCTCACTCGCCTGTTGGAGCAGATTGCAGAAAACCAATGATTCTTCCGTTTGTACCGCAGTTTCCAACAATTAACACGATCTCAGAAGAATGAAGCAAGTAAATATACATTCATGTCATTTCTGCAGAATCATGCACATAAATGTACTTGGAAGTCATTTATGTTGTGCTTCTGTGATTGTGTACGTAGTGCATGCTTTCTCGACGAAAATCTCGCTCAAAGTAAATTTTCAAAACGATAGCGTTTTTTGCATGATTCCTTACTCGTCTGATATAGCAGAATGAAGCAAAGCAAAGATTCTTTCGTTTCCATCGCAGTTTCCAACAATTAACACGATCTCAGAATAATGAAGCAAGTAAAAATACATTAACGTCATTTCTGCAGAAACATGCACATAAATCTACATTGAAGTCATTTATGTTGTGCTTCTGTGCTTTTGTACGTAGTGTATTCTTTCTCGACGAAAATCTCGCTCAAAGTAAATTTTCACCCACATTGTATGTTTGCTCACTCACCTGTTGGAGCAGAATGCAGCAAAGCAATGATTCTTCCGTTTCTACCGCAGTTTCCAACAATTAACACGATCTCAGAAGAACGAAGCAAGTAAATATACATTCATGTCATTTCTGCAGAATCATGCACATAAATCTACATTGAAGTCATTTATGTTGTGCTTCTGTGCTTTTGTATGTAGTGTATTCTTTCTCGACGAAAATCTCGCTGAAAGTAAATTTTCACACACATTGTATGTTTGCTCATTCGTCTGTTGGAGCAGAATGCAGCAAAGCAATGATTCTTCCGTTTCTACCGCAGTTTCCAACAATTAACACGATCTCAGAAGAATGAAGCAAGTAAATATACATTCATGTCATTTCTGCAGAATCATGCCCATAAATGTACTTTGAAGTAATTTATGTTGTGATTCTGTGATTGTGTACGTAGTGTGTGCTTTCTCGACGAAAATGTCGCTCCAAGTAAATTTTCAAAACGATTGTGTTTTTTGCATGATTCCTTACTCGTTTGATATAGCAGAATGCAGCAAAGCAAAGATTCGTTCGTTCCCATCGCAGTTTCCAACAATTAATACGATCTCAGAAGAACGAAGCAAGTAAATATACATTAATGTCATTTCTGCAGAATCATGCACATAAATGTACTTTGAAGTCATTTATGTTGTGCTTCTGTGATTGTGTACGTAGTGTATGCTTTCTCGACGAAAATCTCGCTCAAAGTAAATTTTCAAAACGATTGTGTTTTTTGCATGATTCCTTACTCGTGTGATATAGCAGAATGCAGCAAAGCAATGATTCTTCCGTTTCTACCGCAGTTTCCAACAATTAACACGATCTCAGAAGAATGAAGCAAGTAAATATGCATTAATGTCATTTCTGCAGAATCATGCACATAAATCTACATTGAAGTCATTTATGTTGTGCTTCTGTGCTTTTGTACGTAGTGTATTCTTTCTCGACGAAAATCTCGCTCAAAGTAAATTTTCAAAAAGATTGTGTTTTTTGCATGATACCTCACTCGTGTGATATAGCAGAATGCAGCAAAGCAAAGATTCTTTCGTTCCCATCGCAGTTTCCAACAATTAACACGATCTCAGAAGAACGAAGCAAGTAGATATACATTCATGTCATTTCTGCAGAATCATGCACATGAATCTACATTGAAGTCATTAATGTTGTACTTCTGTTCTTTTGTACGTCCTGTATTTTTTCTCGACGAAATTCTCGCTCAAAGTAAATTGTCAAAACGATTGTGTTTTTTGAATGATTACTTACTCGCCTGATATAGCAGAATGCATCAAAGCAAAGATTCTTCCGTTTTCATCGCAGTTTCCAACAGTAAATACGATATAATCAGAATGAAGCAAGTAAGTATACATCCATGTCATTTCTGCAGAATCATGCACATAAATCTGCATTGAAGTCATTTATGTTGTGCTTCTGTGCTTTTGTACGTAGTGTATTCTTTCTGGACGAAAATCTCGCTCAAATTAAATTTTCACCCACATTGTATGTTTGCTCACTCGCCTGTTGGAGCAGAATGCAGCAAAGCAATGATTCTTCCGTTTCTACCGCAGTTTCCAACAATTAACACGATCTCAGAAGAACGAAGCAAGTAAATATACATTCATGTCATTTCTGCAGAATCATGCACATAAATCTACATTGAAGTCATTTATGTTGTGCTTCTGTGCTTTTGTATGTAGTGTATTCTTTCTCGACGAAAATCTCGCTCAAAGTAAATTTTCACACACATTGTATGTTTGCTCATTCGTCTGTTGGAGCAGAATGCAGCAAAGCAATGATTCTTCCGTTTCTACCGCAGTTTCCAACAATTAACACGATCTCAGAAGAATGAAGCAAGTAAATATACATTCATGTCATTTCTGCAGAATCATGTACGTAAATGTACTTTGAAGTCATTTATGTTGTGCATCTGTGCTTTTGTACGTGGTGTATGCTTTCTGGCCGAAAATCTCGCTCAAAGTAAATTTTCAAAACGATTGTGTTTTTTGCATGATTCCTTACTCGTCTGATATAGCAGAATGCAGCAAAGCAAAGATTATTTCGTTACTATCGCAGTTTCCAACAATTAACACGATCTCAGAAGAACGAAGCAAGTAAATATACATGCATGTCATTTCTGCAGAATCATGCCCATAAATGTACTTTGAAGTCATTTATGTTGTGATTCTGTGATTGTGTACGTAGTGTGTGCTTTCTCGACGAAAATGTCGCTCCAAGTAAATTTTCAAAACGATTGTGTTTTTTGCATGATTCCTTACTCGTCTGATATAGCAGAATGCAGCAAAGCAAAGATTCGTTCGTTCCCATCGCAGTTTCCAACAATTAATACGATCTCAGAAGAACGAAGCAAGTAAATATCCATTAATGTGATTTCTGCAGAATCATGCACATAAATGTACTTTGAAGTCATTTATGTTGTGATTCTGTGATTGTGTACGTAGTGTATGCTTTCTCGACGAAAATCTCGCTGTAAGTAAATTGTCACAACGATTGCGTTTTTTGCATGATTCCTTAGTCGTCTGGTATAGCAGAATGCAGCAAAGCAAAGATTCTTTCGTTTCCATCGCAGTTTCCAATAATTAACACGATCTCAGAAGAACGAAGCAAGTAAATATACATTCATGTCATTTCTGCAGAATCATGCACATAAATCTACATTGAAGTCACTTATGTTGTGCCTCTGTGCTTTAGTACGTGGTGTATGCTTTCTCGCCGAAACTCTCGCTCAAAGTAAATTTTCAAAACGATTGTGTTTTTTGCATGATTCCTTACTCGCCTGTTCGAGCAGAATGCATCAAAGCAAAGATTCGTCCGTTTTCATCGCAGTTTCCAACAGTAAATACGATATCTTCAGAATGAAGCGAGTAAATATACATTCATGTCATTTCTGCAGAATCATGCACGTAAATCTACATTGAAGTCATTTATGTTGTGCTTCTGTGCTTGTGTACGTAGTGTATTCTTTCTCGACGAAACTCTCGCTCAAAGTAAATTTTCACCCACATTGTATGTTTGCTCACTCGCCTGTTGGAGCAGATTGCAGAAAACCAATGATTCTTCCGTTTGTACCGCAGTTTCCAACAATTAACACGATCTCAGAAGAATGAAGCAAGTAAATATACATTCATGTCATTTCTGCAGAATCATGCACATAAATGTACTTGGAAGTCATTTATGTTGTGCTTCTATGATTGTGTACGTAGTGCATGCTTTCTCGACGAAAATCTCGCTCAAAGTAAATTTTCAAAACGATAGCGTTTTTTGCATGATTCCTTACTCGTCTGATATAGCAGAATGAAGCAAAGCAAAGATTCTTTCGTTTCCATCGCAGTTTCCAACAATTAACACGATCTCAGAATAATGAAGCAAGTAAAAATACATTAACGTCATTTCTGCAGAAACATGCACATAAATCTACATTGAAGTCATTTATGTTGTGCTTCTGTGCTTTTGTACGTAGTGTATTCTTTCTCGACGAAAATCTCGCTCAAAGTAAATTTTCACCCACATTGTATGTTTGCTCACTCACCTGTTGGAGCAGAATGCAGCAAAGCAATGATTCTTCCGTTTCTACCGCAGTTTCCAACAATTAACACGATCTCAGAAGAACGAAGCAAGTAAATATACATTCATGTCATTTCTGCAGAATCATGCACATAAATCTACATTGAAGTCATTTATGTTGTGCTTCTGTGCTTTTGTATGTAGTGTATTCTTTCTCGACGAAAATCTCGCTGAAAGTAAATTTTCACACACATTGTATGTTTGCTCATTCGTCTGTTGGAGCAGAATGCAGCAAAGCAATGATTCTTCCGTTTCTACCGCAGTTTCCAACAATTAACACGATCTCAGAAGAATGAAGCAAGTAAATATACATTCATGTCATTTCTGCAGAATCATGTACGTAAATGTACTTTGAAGTCATTTATGTTGTGCATCTGTGCTTTTGTACGTGGTGTATGCTTTCTGGCCGAAAATCTCGCTCAAAGTAAATTTTCAAAACGATTGTGTTTTTTGCATGATTCCTTACTCGTCTGATATAGCAGAATGCAGCAAAGCAAAGATTATTTCGTTACTATCGCAGTTTCCAACAATTAACACGATCTCAGAAGAACGAAGCAAGTAAATATACATGCATGTCATTTCTGCAGAATCATGCACATAAATGTACTTTGAAGTAATTTATGTTGTGATTCTGTGATTGTGTACGTAGTGTGTGCTTTCTCGACGAAAATGTCGCTCCAAGTAAATTTTCAAAACGATTGTGTTTTTTGCATGATTCCTTACTCGTTTGATATAGCAGAATGCAGCAAAGCAAAGATTCGTTCGTTCCCATCGCAGTTTCCAACAATTAATACGATCTCAGAAGAACGAAGCAAGTAAATATACATTAATGTCATTTCTGCAGAATCATGCACATAAATGTACTTTGAAGTCATTTATGTTGTGCTTCTGTGATTGTGTACGTAGTGTATGCTTTCTCGACGAAAATCTCGCTCAAAGTAAATTTTCAAAACGATTGTGTTTTTTGCATGATTCCTTACTCGTGTGATATAGCAGAATGCAGCAAAGCAATGATTCTTCCGTTTCTACCGCAGTTTCCAACAATTAACACGATCTCAGAAGAATGAAGCAAGTAAATATGCATTAATGTCATTTCTGCAGAATCATGCACATAAATCTACATTGAAGTCATTTATGTTGTGCTTCTGTGCTTTTGTACGTAGTGTATTCTTTCTCGACGAAAATCTCGCTCAAAGTAAATTTTCAAAAAGATTGTGTTTTTTGCATGATACCTCACTCGTGTGATATAGCAGAATGCAGCAAAGCAAAGATTCTTTCGTTCCCATCGCAGTTTCCAACAATTAACACGATCTCAGAAGAACGAAGCAAGTAGATATACATTCATGTCATTTCTGCAGAATCATGCACATGAATCTACATTGAAGTCATTAATGTTGTACTTCTGTTCTTTTGTACGTCCTGTATTTTTTCTCGACGAAATTCTCGCTCAAAGTAAATTGTCAAAACGATTGTGTTTTTTGAATGATTACTTACTCGCCTGATATAGCAGAATGCATCAAAGCAAAGATTCTTCCGTTTTCATCGCAGTTTCCAACAGTAAATACGATATAATCAGAATGAAGCAAGTAAGTATACATCCATGTCATTTCTGCAGAATCATGCACATAAATCTGCATTGAAGTCATTTATGTTGTGCTTCTGTGCTTTTGTACGTAGTGTATTCTTTCTGGACGAAAATCTCGCTCAAATTAAATTTTCACCCACATTGTATGTTTGCTCACTCGCCTGTTGGAGCAGAATGCAGCAAAGCCATGATTCTTCCGTTTCTACCGCAGTTTCCAACAATTAACACGATCTCAGAAGAATGAAGCAAGTAGATATACATTCATGTCATTTCTGCAGAATCATGCACATGAATCTACATTGAAGTCATTAATGTTGTACTTCTGTTCTTTTGTACGTCCTGTATTTTTTCTCGACGAAATTCTCGCTCAAAGTAAATTGTCAAAACGATTGTGTTTTTTGAATGATTACTTACTCGCCTGATATAGCAGAATGCATCAAAGCAAAGATTCTTCCGTTTTCATCGCAATTTCCAACAGTAAATACGATATAATCAGAATGAAGCAAGTAAGTATACATCCATGTCATTTCTGCAGAATCATGCACATAAATCTACATTGAAGTCATTTATGTTGTGCTTCTGTGCTTTTGTACGTAGTGTATTCTTTCTGGACGAAAATCTCGCTCAAATTAAAATTTCACCCACATTGTATGTTTGCTCACTCGCCTGTTGGAGCAGAATGCAGCAAAGCAATGATTCTTCCGTTTCTACCGCAGTTTCCAACAATTAACACGATCTCAGAAGAACGAAGCAAGTAAATATACATTCAAGTCATTTCTGCAGAATCATGCACATAAATGTACTTGGAAGTCATTTATGTTGTGCTTCTGTGATTGTGTACGTAGTGTATGCTTTCTCGACGAAAATCTCGCTCAAAGTAAATTTTCAAAACGATTGCGTTTTTTGCATGATTGCTTTCTCGTCTGATATAGCAGAATGAAGCAAAGCAAAGATTATTTCGTTTCCATCGCAGTTTCCAACAATTAACACGATCTCAGAAGAATGAAGCAAGTAAAAATACATTAATGTCATTTCTGCAGAATCATGCACATAAATCTACATTGAAGTCATTTATGTTGTGCTTCTGTGCTTTTGTACGTAGTGTATTCTTTCTCGACGAAAATCTCGCTCAAAGTAAATTTTCACCCACATTGTATGTTTGCTCACTCACCTGTTGGAGCAGAATGCAGCAAAGCAATGATTCTTCCGTTTCTACCGCAGTTTCCAACAATTAACACGATCTCAGAAGAATGAAGCAAGTAGATATACATTCATGTCATTTCTGCAGAATCATGCACATGAATCTACATTGAAGTCATTAATGTTGTACTTCTGTTCTTTTGTACGTCCTGTATTTTTTCTCGACGAAATTCTCGCTCAAAGTAAATTGTCAAAACGATTGTGTTTTTTGCATGATTCCTTACTCGTCTGATATAGCAGAATGCAGCAAAGCAAAGACACTTTCGTTCCCATCGCAGTTTCCAACAGTAAATACGATATAATCAGAATGAAGCAAGTAAGTATACATCCATGTCATTTCTGCAGAATCATGCACATAAATCTACATTGAAGTCATTTATGTTGTGCTTCTGTGCTTTTGTACGTAGTGTATTCTTTCTGGACGAAAATCTCGCTCAAATTAAAATTTCACCCACATTGTATGTTTGCTCACTCGCCTGTTGGAGCAGAATGCAGCAAAGCAATGATTCTTCCGTTTCTACCGCAGTTTCCAACAATTAACACGATCTCAGAAGAACGAAGCAAGTAAATATACATTCAAGTCATTTCTGCAGAATCATGCACATAAATGTACTTGGAAGTCATTTATGTTGTGCTTCTGTGATTGTGTACGTAGTGTATGCTTTCTCGACGAAAATCTCGCTCAAAGTAAATTTTCAAAACGATTGCGTTTTTTGCATGATTGCTTTCTCGTCTGATATAGCAGAATGAAGCAAAGCAAAGATTATTTCGTTTCCATCGCAGTTTCCAACAATTAACACGATCTCAGAAGAATGAAGCAAGTAAAAATACATTAATGTCATTTCTGCAGAATCATGCACATAAATCTACATTGAAGTCATTTATGTTGTGCTTCTGTGCTTTTGTACGTAGTGTATTCTTTCTCGACGAAAATCTCGCTCAAAGTAAATTTTCACCCACATTGTATGTTTGCTCACTCACCTGTTGGAGCAGAATGCAGCAAAGCAATGATTCTTCCGTTTCTACCGCAGTTTCCAACAATTAACACGATCTCAGAAGAACGAAGCAGGTAAATATACATTCATGTCATTTCTGCAGAATCATGCACATAAATCTACATTGAAGTCATTTATGTTGTGCTTCTGTGCTTTTGTACGTAGTGTATTCTTTCTCGACGAAAATCTCGCTCAAAGTAAATTTTCAAAACGATTGTGTTTTTTGCATGATTCCTTACTCGTCTGATATAGCAGAATGCAGCAAAGCAAAGACACTTTCGTTCCCATCGCAGTTTCCAAAAATTAACACGATCTCAGAAGAACGAAGCAAGTAAATATACATTCATGTCATTTCTGCAGAATCATGCACGTAAATCTACATTGAAGTCATTTATGTTGTGCTTCTGTGATTGTGTACGTAGTGTATGCTTTCTCGACGAAAATCTCGAACAAAGTAAATTTTCAAAACGATTGCGTTTTTCGCATGATTCCTTACTCGTCTGATATAGCACAATGCAGCAAAGCAATGATTCTTCCGTTTCTACCGCTGTTTCCAACAATTAACACGATCTCAGAAGAACGAAGCAAGTAAATATACATTCATGTCATTTCTGCAGAATCATGCACATAAATCTACATTGAAGTCATTTATGTTGTGCTTCTTTGCTTTTGTACGTAGTGTATTTTTTCTCGACGAAAATCTCGCTCAAAGTAAATTTTCACCCACATTGTACGTTTGCTCACTCGCCTGTTGGAGCAGAATGCAGCAAAGCAATGATTCTTCCGTTTCTAACGCAGTTTCCAACAATTAACACGATCTCAGAAGAATGAAGCAAGTAAATATACATTCATGTCATTTCTGTAGAATCATGCACATGAATCTACATTGAAGTCATTAATGTTGTACTTCTGTTCTTTTGTACGTCCTGTATTTTTTCTCGACGAAGTTCTCGCTCAAAGTAAATTGTCAAAACGATTGTGTTTTTTGAATGATTACTTACTCGCCTGATATAGCAGAATGCATCAAAGCAAAGATTATTTCGTTACTATCGCAGTTTCCAACAATTAACACGATCTCAGAAGAACGAAGCAAGTAAATATACATGCATGTCATTTCTGCAGAATCATGCCCATAAATGTACTTTGAAGTATTTTATGTTGTGGTTCTGTGATTGTGTACGTAGTGTGTGCTTTCTCGACGAAAATGTCGCTCCAAGTAAATTTTCAAAACGATTGTGTTTTTTGCATGATTCCTTACTCGTCTGATATAGCAGAATGCAGCAAAGCAAAGATTCGTTCGTTCCCATCGCAGTTTCCAACAATTAATACGATCTCAGAAGAACGAAGCAAGTAAATATCCATTAATGTGGTTTCTGCAGAATCATGCACATAAATGTACTTTGAAGTCATTTATGTTGTGCTTCTGTGCTTTTGCACGTAGTGTATTCTTTCTGGACGAAAATCTCGCTCAAATTAAATTTTCACCCACATTGTATGTTTGCTCACTCGCCTGTTGGAGCAGAATGCAGCAAAGCAATGATTCTTCCGTTTCTACCGCAGTTTCCAACAATTAACACGATCTCAGAAGAACGAAGCAAGTAAATATACATTCAAGTCATTTCTGCAGAATCATGCACATAAATCTACATTGAAGGCATTTATGTTGTGCTTCTGTGCTTTTGTACGTAGTGTATTCTTTCTCGACGAAAATCTCGCTCAAAGTAAATTTTCACCCACATTGTATGTTTGCTCACTCGCCTGTTGGAGCAGAATGCAGCAAAGCAATGATTCTTCCGTTTCTACCGCAGTTTCCAACAATTAACACGATATCAGAAGAATGAACCAAGTAAATATACATTCATGTCATTTCTGCAGAATCATGCACATGAATCTACATTGAAGTCATTAATGTTGTACTTCTGTTCTTTTGTACGTCCTGTATTTTTTCTCGACGAAATTCTCGCTCAAAGTAAATTGTCAAAACGATTGTGTTTTTTGAATGATTACTTACTCGCCTGATATAGCAGAATGCATCAAAGCAAAGATTATTTCGTTACTATCGCAGTTTCCAACAATTAACACGATCTCAGAAGAACGAAGCAAGTAAATATACATGCATGTCATTTCTGCAGAATCATGCCCATAAATGTACTTTGAAGTAATTTATGTTGTGATTCTGTGATTGTGTACGTAGTGTGTGCTTTCTCGACGAAAATGTCGCTCCAAGTAAATTTTCAAAACGATTGTGTTTTTTGCATGATTCCTTACTCGTCTGATATAGCAGAATGCAGCAAAGCAAAGATTCGTTCGTTCCCATCGCAGTTTCCAACAATTAATACGATCTCAGAAGAACGAAGCAAGTAAATATCCATTAATGTGGTTTCTGCAGAATCATGCACATAAATGTACTTTGAAGTCATTTATGTTGTGCTTCTGTGCTTTTGCACGTAGTGTATTCTTTCTGGACGAAAATCTCGCTCAAATTAAATTTTCACCCACATTGTATGTTTGCTCACTCGCCTGTTGGAGCAGAATGCAGCAAAGCAATGATTCTTCCGTTTCTACCGCAGTTTCCAACAATTAACACGATCTCAGAAGAACGAAGCAAGTAAATATACATTCAAGTGATTTCTGCAGAATCATGCACATAAATGTACTTGCAAGTCATTTATGTTGTGCTTCTGTGATTGTGTACGTAGTGTATGCTTTCTCGACGAAAATCTCGCTCAAAGTAAATTTTCAAAATGATTGCGTTTTTTGCATGATTGCTTAACTCGTCTGATATAGCAGAATGAAGCAAAGCAAAGATTCTTTCGTTTCCATCGCAGTTTCCAACAATTAACACGATCTCAGAAGAATGAAGCAAGTAAAAATACATTAATGTCATTTCTGCAGAATCATGCACATAAATCTACATTGAAGTCATTTATGTTGTGCTTCTGTGCTTTTGTACGTAGTGTATTCTTTCTCGACGAAAATCTCGCTCAAAGTAAATTTTCACCCACATTGTATGTTTGCTCACTCACCTGTTGGAGCAGAATGCAGCAAAGCAATGATTCTTCCGTTTCTACCGCAGTTTCCAACAATTAACACGATCTCAGAAGAACGAAGCAAGTAAATATACATTCATGTCATTTCTGCAGAATCATGCACATAAATCTACATTGAAGTCATTTATGTTGTGCTTCTGTGCTTTTGTACGTAGTGTATTCTTTCTCGACGAAAATCTCGCTCAAAGTAAATTTTCACCCACATTGTATGTTTGCTCACTCGTCTGTTGGAGCAGAATGCAGCAAAGCAATGATTCTTCCGTTTCTACCGCAGTTTCCAACAATTAACACGATCTCAGAAGAATGAAGCAAGTAAATATACATTCATGTCATTTCTGCAGAATCATGTACGTAAATGTACTTTGAAGTCATTTATGTTGTGCATCTGTGCTTTTGTACGTGGTGTATGCTTTCTCGCCGAAACTCTCGATCAAAGTAAATTTTCAAAATGATTGTGTTTTTTGCATGATTCCTTACTCGTCTGATATAGCAGAATGCAGCAAAGCAAAGATTCTTTCGTTCCCATCGCAGTTTCCAACAATTAACACGATCTCAGCAGAACGAAGCAAGTAAATATACATTCATGTCATTTCTGCAGAATCATGCACATAAATCTACATTGAAGTCATTTATGTTGTGCTTCTGTGATTGTGTACGTAGTGTATGCTTTCTCGACGAAAATCTCGCTCAAAGTAAATTTTCAAAACGATTGCGTTTTTCGCATGATTCCTTACTCGTCTGATATAGCAGAATGCAGCAAAGCAATGATTCTTCCGTTTCTACCGCAGTTTCCAACAATTAACACGATCTCAGAAGAACGAAGCAAGTAAATATACATTAATGTCATTTCTGCAGAATCATGCACATAAATGTACTTTGAAGTCATTTATGTTGTGCTTCTGTGATTGTTTACGTAGTGTATGCTTTCTCGACGAAAATCTCGCTCAAAGTAAATTTTCAAAACGATTGCGTTTTTCGCATGATTCCTTACTCGTCTGATATAGCAGAATGCAGCAAAGCAATGATTCTTCCGTTTCTACCGCTGTTTCCAACAATTAACACGATCTGAGAAGAACGAAGCAAGTAAATATACATTCATGTCATTTCTGCAGAATCATGCACATAAATCTACATTGAAGGCATTTATGTTGTGCTTCTGTGCTTTTGTACGTAGTGTATTCTTTCTCGACGAAAATCTCGCTCAAAGTAAATTTTCACCCACATTGTATGTTTGCTCACTCGCCTGTTGGAGCAGAATGCAGCAAAGCAATGATTCTTCCGTTTCTACCGCTGTTTCCAACAATTAACACGATCTCAGAAGAACGAAGCAAGTAAATATACATTAATGTCATTTCTGCAGAATCATGCACATAAATGTACTTTGAAGTCATTTATGTTGTGCTTCTGTGATTGTGTACGTAGTGTATGCTTTCTCGACGAAAATCTCGCTCAAAGTAAATTTTCAAAACGATAGCGTTTTTTGCATGATTCCTTACTCGTCTGATATAGCAGAATGAAGCAAAGCAAAGATTCTTTCGTTTCCATCGCAGTTTCCAACAATTAACACGATCTCAGAAGAATGAAGCAAGTAAAAATACATTAATGTCATTTCTGCAGAATCATGCACATAAATCTACATTGAAGTCATTTATGTTGTGCTTCTGTGCTTTTGTACGTAGTGTATTCTTTCTCGACGAAAATCTCGCTCAAAGTAAATTTTCACCCACATTGTATGTTTGCTCACTCACCTGTTGGAGCAGAATGCAGCAAAGCAATGATTCTTCCGTTTCTACCGCAGTTTCCAACAATTAACACGATCTCAGAAGAACGAAGCAAGTAAATATACATTCATGTCATTTCTGCAGAATCATGCACATAAATCTACATTGAAGTCATTTATGTTGTGCTTCTGTGCTTTTGTATGTAGTGTATTCTTTCTCGACGAAAATCTCGCTCAAAGTAAATTTTCACACACATTGTATGTTTGCTCATTCGTCTGTTGGAGCAGAATGCAGCAAAGCAATGATTCTTCCGTTTCTACCGCAGTTTCCAACAATTAACACGATCTCAGAAGAATGAAGCAAGTAAATATACATTCATGTGATTTCTGCAGAATCATGTACGTAAATGTACTTTGAAGTCATTTATGTTGTGCATCTGTGCTTTTGTACGTGGTGTATGCTTTCTGGCCGAAAATCTCGCTCAAAGTAAATTTTCAAAACGATTGTGTTTTTTGCATGATTCCTTACTCGTCTGATATAGCAGAATGCAGCAAAGCAAAGATTATTTCGTTACTATCGCAGTTTCCAACAATTAACACGATCTCAGAAGAACGAAGCAAGTAAATATACATGCATGTCATTTCTGCAGAATCATGCCCATAAATGTACTTTGAAGTAATTTATGTTGTGATTCTGTGATTGTGTACGTAGTGTATGCTTTCTCGACGAAAATCTCGCTCAAAGTAAATTTTCAAAACGATTGCGTTTTTTGCATGATTGCTTAACTCGTCTGATATAGCAGAATGAAGCAAAGCAAAGATTCTTTCGTTTCCATCGCAGTTTCCAACAATTAACACGATCTCAGAAGAATGAAGCAAGTAAAAATACATTAATGTCATTTCTGCAGAATCATGCACATAAATCTACATTGAAGTCATTTATGTTGTGCTTCTGTGCTTTTGTACGTAGTGTATTCTTTCTCGACGAAAATCTCGCTCAAAGTAAATTTTCACCCACATTGTATGTTTGCTCACTCACCTGTTGGAGCAGAATGCAGCAAAGCAATGATTCTTCCGTTTCTACCGCAGTTTCCAACAATTAACACGATCTCAGAAGAACGAAGCAAGTAAATATACATTCATGTCATTTCTGCAGAATCATGCACATAAATCTACATTGAAGTCATTTATGTTGTGCTTCTGTGCTTTTGTATGTAGTGTATTCTTTCTCGACGAAAATCTCGCTTAAAGTAAATTTTCACACACATTGTATGTTTGCTCATTCGTCTGTTGGAGCAGAATGCAGCAAAGCAATGATTCTTCCGTTTCTACCGCAGTTTCCAACAATTAACACGATCTCAGAAGAATGAAGCAAGTAAATATACATTCATGTCATTTCTGCAGAATCATGTACGTAAATGTACTTTGAAGTCATTTATGTTGTGCATCTGTGCTTTTGTACGTGGTGTATGCTTTCTGGCCGAAAATCTCGCTCAAAGTAAATTTTCAAAACGATTGTGTTTTTTGCATGATTCCTTACTCGTCTGATATAGCAGAATGCAGCAAAGCAAAGATTATTTCGTTACTATCGCAGTTTCCAACAATTAACACGATCTCAGAAGAACGAAGCAAGTAAATATACATGCATGTCATTTCTGCAGAATCATGCCCATAAATGTACTTTGAAGTAATTTATGTTGTGATTCTGTGATTGTGTACGTAGTGTGTGCTTTCTCGACGAAAATGTCGCTCCAAGTAAATTTTCAAAACGATTGTGTTTTTTGCATGATTCCTTACTCGTCTGATATAGCAGAATGCAGCAAAGCAAAGATTCGTTCGTTCCCATCGCAGTTTCCAACAATTAATACGATCTCAGAAGAACGAAGCAAGTAAATATCCATTAATGTGATTTCTGCAGAATCATGCACATAAATGTACTTTGAAGTCATTTATGTTGTGATTCTGTGATTGTGTACGTAGTGTATGCTTTCTCGACGAAAATCTCGCTGTAAGTAAATTTTCACAACGATTGCGTTTTTTGCATGATTCCTTAGTCGTCTGGTATAGCAGAATGCAGCAAAGCAAAGATTCTTTCGTTTCCATCGCAGTTTCCAATAATTAACACGATCTCAGAAGAACGAAGCAAGTAAATATACATTCATGTCATTTCTGCAGAATCATGCACATAAATCTACATTGAAGTCACTTATGTTGTGCTTCTGTGCTTTAGTACGTGGTGTATGCTTTCTCGCCGAAACTCTCGCTCAAAGTAAATTTTCAAAACGATTGTGTTTTTTGCATGATTCCTTACTCGTCTGATATAGCAGAATGCAGCAAAGCAATGATTCTTCCGTTTCTACCGCTGTTTCCAACAATTAACACGATCTCAAAAGAACGAAGCAAGTAAATATACATTCATGTCATTTCTGCAGAATCATGCACATAAATCTACATTGAAGTCATTTATGTTGTGCTTCTGTGCTTTTGTACATAGTGTATTCTTTCTCGACGAAAATCTCGTTCAAAGTAAATTTTCACCCACATTGTATGTTTGCTCACTCGCCTGTTGGAGCAGAATGCAGCAAAGCAATGATTCTTCCGTTTCTACCGCAGTTTCCAACAATTAACACGATCTCAGAAGAACGAAGCAAGTAAATATACATTCATGTCATTTCTGCAGAATCATGCACATGAATCTACATTGAAGTCATTTATGTTGTGCTTCTGTGCTTTTGTACGTAGTGTATTCTTTCTCGACGTAAATCTCGCTCAAAGTAAATTTTCACCCACATTGTATGTTTGCTCACTCGCCTGTTGGAGCAGAATGCAGCAAAGCAATGATTCTTCCGTTTCTACCGCAGTTTCCAATAATTAACACGATCTCAGAAGAATGAAGCAAGTAAATATACATTCATGTCATTTCTGCAGAATCATGCACATGAATCTACATTGAAGTCATTAATGTTGTACTTCTGTTCTTTTGTACGTCCTGTATTTTTCTCGACGAAATTCTCGCTCAAAGTAAATTTTCAAAACGATTGCGTTTTTTGCATGATTCCTTACTCGTCTGATATAGCAGAATGAAGCAAGGCAAATATTCTTTCGTTTCCATCGCAGTTTCCAACAATTAACACGATCTCAGAAGAATGAAGCAAGTAAATATGCATTAATGTCATTTCTGCAGAATCATGCACATAAATCTACATTGAAGTCATTTATGTTGTGCTTCTGTGCTTTTGTACGTAGTGTATTCTTTCTCGACGAAAATCTCGCTCAAAGTAAATTTTCACCCACATTGTATGTTTGCTCACTCGCCTGTTGGAGCAGAATGCAGCAAAGCCATGATTCTTCCGTTTCTACCGCAGTTTCCAACAATTAACACGATCTCAGAAGAATGAAGCAAGTAGATATACATTCATGTCATTTCTGCAGAATCATGCACATGAATCTACATTGAAGTCATTAATGTTGTACTTCTGTTCTTTTGTACGTCCTGTATTTTTTCTCGACGAAATTCTCGCTCAAAGTAAATTGTCAAAACGATTGTGTTTTTTGAATGATTACTTACTCGCCTGATATAGCAGAATGCATCAAAGCAAAGATTCTTCCGTTTTCATCGCAGTTTCCAACAGTAAATACGATATAATCAGAATGAAGCAAGTAAGCATACATCCATGTCATTTTTGCAGAATCATGCACATAAATCTACATTGAAGTCATTTATGTTGTGCTTCTGTGCTTTTGTACGTAGTGTATTCTTTCTGGACGAAAATCTCGCTCAAATTAAATTTTCACCCACATTGTATGTTTGCTCACTCGCCTGTTGGAGCAGAATGCAGCAAAGCAATGATTCTTCCGTTTCTACCGCAGTTTCCAACAATTAACACGATCTCAGAAGAACGAAGCAAGTAAATATACATTCAAGTCATTTCTGCAGAATCATGCACATAAATGTACTTGGAAGTCATTTATGTTGTGCTTCTGTGATTGTGTACGTAGTGTATGCTTTCTCGACGAAAATCTCGCTCAAAGTAAATTTTCAAAACGATTGCGTTTTTTGCATGATTGCTTTCTCGTCTGATATAGCAGAATGAAGCAAAGCAAAGATTATTTCGTTTCCATCGCAGTTTCCAACAATTAACACGATCTCAGAAGAATGAAGCAAGTAAAAATACATTAATGTCATTTCTGCAGAATCATGCACATAAATCTACATTGAAGTCATTTATGTTGTGCTTCTGTGCTTTTGTACGTAGTGTATTCTTTCTCGACGAAAATCTCGCTCAAAGTAAATTTTCACCCACATTGTATGTTTGCTCACTCACCTGTTGGAGCAGAATGCAGCAAAGCAATGATTCTTCCGTTTCTACCGCAGTTTCCAACAATTAACACGATCTCAGAAGAACGAAGCAGGTAAATATACATTCATGTCATTTCTGCAGAATCATGCACATAAATCTACATTGAAGTCATTTATGTTGTGCTTCTGTGCTTTTGTACGTAGTGTATTCTTTCTCGACGAAAATCTCGCTCAAAGTAAATTTTCACCCACATTGTATGTTTGCTCACTCGCCTGTTGGAGCAGAATGCAGCAAAGCAATGATTCTTCCGTTTCTACCGCAGTTTCCAATAATTAACACGATCTCAGAAGAATGAAGCAAGTAAATATACATTCATGTCATTTCTGCAGAATCATGCACATGAATCTACATTGAAGTCATTAATGTTGTACTTCTGTTCTTTTGTACGTCCTGTATTTTTCTCGACGAAATTCTCGCTCAAAGTAAATTTTCAAAACGATTGCGTTTTTTGCATGATTCCTTACTCGTCTGATATAGCAGAATGAAGCAAGGCAAATATTCTTTCGTTTCCATCGCAGTTTCCAACAATTAACACGATCTCAGAAGAATGAAGCAAGTAAATATGCATTAATGTCATTTCTGCAGAATCATGCACATAAATCTACATTGAAGTCATTTATGTTGTGCTTCTGTGCTTTTGTACGTAGTGTATTCTTTCTCGACGAAAATCTCGCTCAAAGTAAATTTTCACCCACATTGTATGTTTGCTCACTCGCCTGTTGGAGCAGAATGCAGCAAAGCCATGATTCTTCCGTTTCTACCGCAGTTTCCAACAATTAACACGATCTCAGAAGAATGAAGCAAGTAGATATACATTCATGTCATTTCTGCAGAATCATGCACATGAATCTACATTGAAGTCATTAATGTTGTACTTCTGTTCTTTTGTACGTCCTGTATTTTTTCTCGACGAAATTCTCGCTCAAAGTAAATTGTCAAAACGATTGTGTTTTTTGAATGATTACTTACTCGCCTGATATAGCAGAATGCATCAAAGCAAAGATTCTTCCGTTTTTATCGCAGTTTCCAACAGTAAATACGATATAATCAGAATGAAGCAAGTAAGTATACATCCATGTCATTTTTGCAGAATCATGCACATAAATCTACATTGAAGTCATTTATGTTGTGCTTCTGTGCTTTTGTACGTAGTGTATTCTTTCTGGACGAAAATCTCGCTCAAATTAAATTTTCACCCACATTGTATGTTTGCTCACTCGCCTGTTGGAGCAGAATGCAGCAAAGCAATGATTCTTCCGTTTCTACCGCAGTTTCCAACAATTAACACGATCTCAGAAGAACGAAGCAAGTAAATATACATTCAAGTCATTTCTGCAGAATCATGCACATAAATGTACTTGGAAGTCATTTATGTTGTGCTTCTGTGATTGTGTACGTAGTGTATGCTTTCTCGACGAAAATCTCGCTCAAAGTAAATTTTCAAAACGATTGCGTTTTTTGCATGATTGCTTTCTCGTCTGATATAGCAGAATGAAGCAAAGCAAAGATTATTTCGTTTCCATCGCAGTTTCCAACAATTAACACGATCTCAGAAGAATGAAGCAAGTAAAAATACATTAATGTCATTTCTGCAGAATCATGCACATAAATCTACATTGAAGTCATTTATGTTGTGCTTCTGTGCTTTTGTACGTAGTGTATTCTTTCTCGACGAAAATCTCGCTCAAAGTAAATTGTCAAAACGATTGTGTTTTTTGAATGATTACTTACTCGCCTGATATAGCAGAATGCATCAAAGCAAAGATTCTTCCGTTTTCATCGCAGTTTCCAACAGTAAATACGATATAATCAGAATGAAGCAAGTAAGTATACATCCATGTCATTTCTGCAGAATCATGCACATAAATCTACATTGAAGTCATTTATGTTGTGCTTCTGTGCTTTTGTACGTAGTGTATTCTTTCTGGACGAAAATCTCGCTCAAATTAAAATTTCACCCACATTGTATGTTTGCTCACTCGCCTGTTGGAGCAGAATGCAGCAAAGCAATGATTCTTCCGTTTCTACCGCAGTTTCCAACAATTAACACGATCTCAGAAGAACGAAGCAAGTAAATATACATTCAAGTCATTTCTGCAGAATCATGCACATAAATGTACTTGGAAGTCATTTATGTTGTGCTTCTGTGATTGTGTACGTAGTGTATGCTTTCTCGACGAAAATCTCGCTCAAAGTAAATTTTCAAAACGATTGCGTTTTTTGCATGATTGCTTTCTCGTCTGATATAGCAGAATGAAGCAAAGCAAAGATTATTTCGTTTCCATCGCAGTTTCCAACAATTAACACGATCTCAGAAGAATGAAGCAAGTAAAAATACATTAATGTCATTTCTGCAGAATCATGCACATAAATCTACATTGAAGTCATTTATGTTGTGCTTCTGTGCTTTTGTACGTAGTGTATTCTTTCTCGACGAAAATCTCGCTCAAAGTAAATTTTCACCCACATTGTATGTTTGCTCACTCACCTGTTGGAGCAGAATGCAGCAAAGCAATGATTCTTCCGTTTCTACCGCAGTTTCCAACAATTAACACGATCTCAGAAGAACGAAGCAGGTAAATATACATTCATGTCATTTCTGCAGAATCATGCACATAAATCTACATTGAAGTCATTTATGTTGTGCTTCTGTGCTTTTGTACGTAGTGTATTCTTTCTCGACGAAAATCTCGCTCAAAGTAAATTTTCAAAACGATTGTGTTTTTTGCATGATTCCTTACTCGTCTGATATAGCAGAATGCAGCAAAGCAAAGACACTTTCGTTCCCATCGCAGTTTCCAAAAATTAACACGATCTCAGAAGAACGAAGCAAGTAAATATACATTCATGTCATTTCTGCAGAATCATGCACGTAAATCTACATTGAAGTCATTTATGTTGTGCTTCTGTGATTGTGTACGTAGTGTATGCTTTCTCGACGAAAATCTCGCACAAAGTAAATTTTCAAAACGATTGCGTTTTTCGCATGATTCCTTACTCGTCTGATATAGCACAATGCAGCAAAGCAATGATTCTTCCGTTTCTACCGCTGTTTCCAACAATTAACACGATCTCAGAAGAACGAAGCAAGTAAATATACATTCATGTCATTTCTGCAGAATCATGCACATAAATCTACATTGAAGTCATTTATGTTGTGCTTCTTTGCTTTTGTACGTAGTGTATTCTTTCTCGACGAAAATCTCGCTCAAAGTAAATTTTCACCCACATTGTATGTTTGCTCACTCGCCTGTTGGAGCAGAATGCAGCAAAGCAATGATTCTTCCGTTTCTAACGCAGTTTCCAACAATTAACACGATCTCAGAAGAATGAAGCAAGTAAATATACATTCATGTCATTTCTGTAGAATCATGCACATGAATCTACATTGAAGTCATTAATGTTGTACTTCTGTTCTTTTGTACGTCCTGTATTTTTTCTCGACGAAATTCTCGCTCAAAGTAAATTGTCAAAACGATTGTGTTTTTTGAATGATTACTTACTCGCCTGATATAGCAGAATGCATCAAAGCAAAGATTATTTCGTTACTATCGCAGTTTCCAACAATTAACACGATCTCAGAAGAACGAAGCAAGTAAATATACATGCATGTCATTTCTGCAGAATCATGCCCATAAATGTACTTTGAAGTAATTTATGTTGTGATTCTGTGATTGTGTACGTAGTGTGTGCTTTCTCGACGAAAATGTCGCTCCAAGTAAATTTTCAAAACGATTGTGTTTTTTGCATGATTCCTTACTCGTCTGATATAGCAGAATGCAGCAAAGCAAAGATTCGTTCGTTCCCATCGCATTTTCCAACAATTAATACGATCTCAGAAGAACGAAGCAAGTAAATATCCATTAATGTGGTTTCTGCAGAATCATGCACATAAATGTACTTTGAAGTCATTTATGTTGTGCTTCTGTGCTTTTGCACGTAGTGTATTCTTTCTGGACGAAAATCTCGCTCAAATTAAATTTTCACCCACATTGTATGTTTGCTCACTCGCCTGTTGGAGCAGAATGCAGCAAAGCAATGATTCTTCCGTTTCTACCGCAGTTTCCAACAATTAACACGATCTCAGAAGAACGAAGCAAGTAAATATACATTCAAGTGATTTCTGCAGAATCATGCACATAAATGTACTTGGAAGTCATTTATGTTGTGCTTCTGTGATTGTGTACGTAGTGTATGCTTTCTCGACGAAAATCTCGCTCAAAGTAAATTTTCAAAACGATTGCGTTTTTTGCATGATTGCTTAACTCGTCTGATATAGCAGAATGAAGCAAAGCAAAGATTCTTTCGTTTCCATCGCAGTTTCCAACAATTAACACGATCTCAGAAGAATGAAGCAAGTAAAAATAGATTAATGTCATTTCTGCAGAATCATGCACATAAATCTACATTGAAGTCATTTATGTTGTGCTTCTGTGCTTTTGTACGTAGTGTATTCTTTCTGGACGAAAATCTCGCTCAAAGTAAATTTTCACCCACATTGTATGTTTGCTCACTCGTCTGTTGGAGCAGAATGCAGCAAAGCAATGATTCTTCCGTTTCTACCGCAGTTTCCAACAATTAACACGATCTCAGAAGAACGAAGCAAGTAAATATACATTCATGTCATTTCTGCAGAATCATGTACGTAAATGTACTTTGAAGTCATTTATGTTGTGCATCTGTGCTTTTGTACGTGGTGTATGCTTTCTCGCCGTAACTCTCGCTCAAAGTAAATTTTCAAAATGATTGTGTTTTTTGCATGATTCCTTACTCGTCTGATATAGCAGAATGCAGCAAAGCAAAGATTCTTTCGTTCCCATCGCAGTTTCCAACAATTAACACGATCTCAGCAGAACGAAGCAAGTAAATATACATTCATGTCATTTCTGCAGAATCATGCACATAAATCTACATTGAAGTCATTTATGTTGTGCTTCTGTGATTGTGTACGTAGTGTATGCTTTCTCGACGAAAATCTCGCTCAAAGTAAATTTTCAAAACGATTGCGTTTTTCGCATGATTCCTTACTCGTCTGATATAGCAGAATGCAGCAAAGCAGTGATTCTTCCGTTTCTACCGCAGTTTCCAACAATTAACACGATCTCAGAAGAACGAAGCAAGTAAATATACATTAATGTCATTTCTGCAGAATCATGCACATAAATGTACTTTGAAGTCATTTATGTTGTGCTTCTGTGATTGTGTACGTAGTGTATGCTTTCTCGACGAAAATCTCGCTCAAAGTAAATTTTCAAAACGATTGCGTTTTTTGCATGATTGCTTAACTGGTCTGATGTAGCAGAATGAAGCAAAGCAAAGATTCTTTCGTTTCCATCGCAGTTTCCAACAATTAACACGATCTCAGAAGAATGAAGCAAGTAAAAATACATTAATGTCATTTCTGCAGAATCATGCACATAAATCTACATTGAAGTCATTTATGTTGTGCTTCTGTGCTTTTGTACGTAGTGTATTCTTTCTGGACGAAAATCTCGCTCAAAGTAAATTTTCACCCACATTGTATGTTTGCTCACTCGTCTGTTGGAGCAGAATGCAGCAAAGCAATGATTCTTCCGTTTCTACCGCAGTTTCCAACAATTAACACGATCTCAGAAGAACGAAGCAAGTAAATATACATTCATGTCATTTCTGCAGAATCATGTACGTAAATGTACTTTGAAGTCATTTATGTTGTGCATCTGTGGTTTTGTACGTGGTGTATGCTTTCTCGCCGAAACTCTCGCTTAAAGTAAATTTTCAAAATGATTGTGTTTTTTGCATGATTCCTTACTCGTCTGATATAGCAGAATGCAGCAAAGCAAAGATTCTTTCGTTCCCATCGCAGTTTCCAACAATTAACACGATCTCAGCAGAACGAAGCAAGTAAATATACATTCATGTCATTTCTGCAGAATCATGCACATAAATCTACATTGAAGTCATTTATGTTGTGCTTCTGTGATTGTGTACGTAGTGTATGCTTTCTCGACGAAAATCTCGCTCAAAGTAAATTTTCAAAACGATTGCGTTTTTCGCATGATTCCTTACTCGTCTGATATAGCAGAATGCAGCAAAGCAATGATTCTTCCGTTTCTACCGCAGTTTCCAACAATTAACACGATCTCAGAAGAACGAAGCAAGTAAATATACATTAATGTCATTTCTGCAGAATCATGCACATAAATGTACTTTGAAGTCATTTATGTTGTGCTTCTGTGATTGTTTACGTAGTGTATGCTTTCTCGACGAAAATCTCGCTCAAAGTAAATTTTCAAAACGATTGCGTTTTTCGCATGATTCCTTACTCGTCTGATATAGCAGAATGCAGCAAAGCAATGATTCTTCCGTTTCTACCGCTGTTTCCAACAATTAACACGATCTGAGAAGAACGAAGCAAGTAAATATACATTAATGTCATTTCTGCAGAATCATGCACATAAATGTACTTTGAAGTCATTTATGTTGTGCTTCTGTGATTGTGTACGTAGTGTATGCTTTCTCGACGAAAATCTCGCTCAAAGTAAATTTTCAAAACGATTGCGTTTTTTGAATGATTACTTACTCGCCTGATATAGCAGAATGCATCAAAGCAAAGATTCATCCGTTTTCATCGCAGTTTCCAATAGTAAATACGATATAATCAGAATGAAGCAAGTAAATATACATCCATGTCATTTCTGCAGAATCATGCACATAAATCTACATTGAAGTGATTTATGTTGTGCTTCTGTGCTTTTGTACGTAGTGTATTCTTTCTCGACGAAAATCTCGCTCAAAGTAAATTTTCACCCACATTGTATGTTTGCTCACTCACCTGTTGGAGCAGAATGCAGCAAAGCAATGATTCTTCCGTTTCTACCGCAGTTTCCAACAATTAACACGATCTCAGAAGAATGAACCAAGTAAATATACATTCATGTCATTTCTGCAGAATAATGTACGTAAATGTACTTTGAAGTCATTTATGTTGTGCATCTGTGCTTTTGTACGTGGTGTATGCTTTCTCGCCGAAAATCTCGCTCAAAGTAAATTTTCAAAACGATTGTGTTTTTTGCATGATTCCTTGCTCGTCTGATATAGCAGAATGCAGCAAAGCAAAGATTCTTTCGTTTCTACCGCTGTTTCCAACAATTAACACGATCTCAGAAGAACGAAGCATGTAAATATACATTCATGTCATTTCTGCAGAATCATGCACATAAATCTACATTGAAGTCATTTATGTTGTGCTTCTGTGCTTTTGTACGTAGTGTATTCTTTCTCGACGAAAATCTCGCTCAAAGTAAATTTTCACCCACATTGTATGTTTGCTCACTCGACTGTTGGAGCAGAATGCAGCAAAGCAATGATTCTTCCGTTTCTACCGCAGTTTCCAACAATTAACACGATCTCAGAAGAATGAACCAAGTAAATATACATTCATGTCATTTCTGCAGAATCATGCACATGAATCTACATTGAAGTCATTAATGTTGTAATTCTGTTCTTTTGTACGTCCTGTATTTTTTCTCGACGAAATTCTCGCTCAAAGTAAATTGTCAAAACGATTGTGTTTTTTGAATGATTACTTACTCGCCTGATATAGCAGAATGCATCAAAGCAAAGATTCTTCCGTTTTCATCGCAGTTTCCAACAGTAAATACGATATAATCAGAATGAAGCAAGTAAATATACATCCATGTCATTTCTGCAGAATCATGCACATAAATCTACATTGAAGTCATTTATGTTGTGCTTCTGTGCTTTTGTACGTAGTGTATTCTTTCTGGACGAAATTCTCGCTCAAAGTAAATTGTCAAAACGATTGTGTTTTTTGAATGATTACTTACTCGCCTGATATAGCAGAATGCATCAAAGCAAAGATTATTTCGTTACTATCGCAGTTTCCAACAATTAACACGATCTCAGAAGAACGAAGCAAGTAAATATACATGCATGTCATTTCTGCAGAATCATGCCCATAAATGTACTTTGAAGTAATTTATGTTGTGATTCTGTGATTGTGTACGTAGTGTGTGCTTTCTCGACGATAATGTCGCTCCAAGTAAATTTTCAAAACGATTGTGTTTTTTGCATGATTCCTTACTCGTCTGATATAGCAGAATGCAGCAAAGCAAAGATTCTTCCGTTTCTACCGCAGTTTCCAACAATTAACACGATCTCAGAAGAACGAAGCAAGTAAATATACATTCATGTCATTTCTGCAGAATCATGCACATAAATCTACATTGAAGTCATTTATGTTGTGCTTCTGTGATTGTGTACGTAGTGTATTCTTTCTCGACGAAAATCTCGCTCAAAGTAAATTTTCAAAACGATTGTGTTTTTTGCATGATTCCTTACTCGTCTGATATAGCAGAATGCAGCAAAGCAAAGATTCTTTCGTTCCCATAGCAGTTTCCAACAATTAACACGATCTCAGAAGAACGAAGCAAGTAAATATACATTCATGTCATTTCTGCAGAATCATGCACGTAAATGTACTTTGAAGTCATTTATTTTGTGCTTCTGTGATTGTGTACGTAGTGTATGCTTTCTCGACGAAAATCTCGCTCAAAGTAAATTTTCAAAACGATTGCGTTTTTCGCATGATTCCTTACTCGTCTGATATAGCAGAATGCAGCAAAGCAATGATTCTTCCGTTTCTACCGCAGGTTCCAACAATTAACACGATCTCAGAAGAACGAAGCAAGTAAATATACATTAATGTCATTTCTGCAGAATCATGCACATAAATGTACTTTGAAGTCATTTATGTTGTGCTTCTGTGATTGTGCACGTAGTGTATGCTTTCTCGACGAAAATCGCGCTCAAAGTAAATTTTGAAAACGATTGCGTTTTTCGCATGATTCCTTACTCGTCTGATATAGCAGAATGCAGCAAAGCAATGATTCTTCCGTTTCTACCGCTGTTTCCAACAATTAACACGATCTCAGAAGAACGAAGCATGTAAATATACATTCATGTCATTTCTG
This sequence comes from Hydrolagus colliei, assembly GCA_035084275.1. NCBI lineage: Eukaryota > Metazoa > Chordata > Chondrichthyes > Chimaeriformes > Chimaeridae > Hydrolagus > Hydrolagus colliei. Next base: position 74,625 of record JAYJKW010000259.1, on the reverse strand, counting down.
CAGAGTCATGCACATAAATCTACATTGAAGTCATTTATGTTGTGCTTCTGTGCTTTTGTACGTAGTGTATTCTTTCTCGACGAAAATCTCGCTCAAAGTAAATTTTCACCCACATTGTATGTTTGCTCACTCGACTGTTGGAGCAGAATGCAGCAAAGCAATGATTCTTCCGTTTCTACCGCAGTTTCCAACAATTAACACGATCTCAGAAGAATGAACCACGTAAATATACATTCATGTCATTTCTGCAGAATCATGCACATGAATCTACATTGAAGTCATTAATGTTGTAATTCTGTTCTTTTGTACGTCCTGTATTTTTTCTCGACGAAATTCTCGCTCAAAGTAAATTGTCAAAACGATTGTGTTTTTTGCATGATTCCTTACTCGTCTGATATAGCAGAATGCAGCAAAGCAAAGATTCTTTCGTTCCCATCGCAGTTTCCAACAATTAACACGATCTCAGAAGAACGAAGCAAGTAAATATACATTCATGTCATTTCTGCAGAATCATGCACGTAAATGTACTTTGAAGTCATTTATGTTGTGCTTCTGTGATTGTGTACGTAGTGTATGCTTTCTCGACGAAAATGTCGCTCCAAGTAAATTTTCAAAACGATTGTGTTTTTTGCATGATTCCTTACTCGTCTGATATAGCAGAATGCAGCAAAGCAAAGATTCTTTCGTTCCCATCGCAGTTTCCAACAATTAACACGATCTCAGAAGAACGAAGCAAGTAAATATACATTCATGTCATTTCTGCAGAATCATGCACGTAAATGTACTTTGAAGACATTTATGTTGTGCTTCTGTGATTGTGTACGTAGTGTATGCTTTCTCGACGAAAATCTCGCTCAAAGTAAATTTTCAAAACGATTGCGTTTTTCGCATGATTCCTTACTCGTCTGAAATAGCAGAATGCAGCAAAGCAATGATTCTTCCGTTTCTACCGCAGTTTCCAACAATTAACACGATCTCAGAAGAACGAAGCAAGTAAATATACATTAATGTCATTTCTGCAGAATCATGCACATAAATGTACTTTGAAGTCATTTATGTTGTGCTTCTGTGATTGTGTACGTAGTGTATGCTTTCTCGACGAAAATCTCGCTCAAAGTAAATTTTCAAAACGATTGCGTTTTTCGCATGATTCCTTACTCGTCTGATATAGCAGAATGAAGCAAAGCAAAGATTCTTTCGTTTCCATCGCAGTTTCCAACAATTAACACGATCTCAGAAGAATGAAGCAAGTAAAAATACATTAATGTCATTTCTGCAGAATCATGCACATAAATCTACATTGAAGTCATTTATGTTGTGCGTCTGTGCTTTTGTACGTAGTGTATTCTTTCTCGACGAAAATCTCGCTCAAAGTAAATTTTCACCCACATTGTATGTTTGCTCACTCACCTGTTGGAGCAGAATGCAGCAAAGCAATGATTCTTCCGTTTCCACCGCAGTTTCCAACAATTAACACGATCTCAGAAGAACGAAGCAGGTAAATATACATTCATGTCATTTCTGCAGAATCATGCACATAAATCTACATTGAAGTCATTTATGTTGTGCTTCTGTGCTTTTGTACGTAGTGTATTCTTTCTCGACGAAAATCTCGCTCAAAGTAAATTTTCAAAACGATTGTGTTTTTTGCATGATTCCTTACTCGTCTGACATAGCAGAATGCAGCAAAGCAAAGATTCCTTCGTTCCCATCGCAGTTTCCAACAATTAACACGATCTCAGAAGAACGAAGCAAGTAAATATACATTCATGTCATTTCTGCAGAATCATGCACGTAAATGTACTTTGAAGTCATTTATGTTGTGCTTCTGTGATTGTGTACGTAGTGTATGCTTTCTCGACGAAAATCTCGCTCAAAGTAAATTTTCAAAACGATTGCGTTTTTCGCATGATTCCTTACTCGTCTGATATAGCAGAATGCAGCAAAGCAATGATTCTTCCGTTTCTACCGCTGTTTCCAACAATTAACACGATCTCAGAAGAACGAAGCAAGTAAATATACATTCATGTCATTTCTGCAGAATCATGCACATAAATCTACATTGAAGTCATTTATGTTGTGCTTCTGTGCTTTTGTACTTAGTGTATTCTTTCTCGACGAAAATCTCGCTCAAAGTAAATTTTCACCCACATTGTAAGTTTGCTCACTCGCCTGTTGGAGCAGAATGCAGCAAAGCAATGATTCTTCCGTTTCTACCGCAGTTTCCAACAATTAACACGATCTCAGAAGAACGAAGCAAGTAAATATACATTCATGTCATTTCTGCAGAATCATGCACGTAAATGTACGTTGAAGTCATTTATGTTGTGCTTCTGTGATTGTGTACGTAGTGTATGCTTTCTCGACGAAAATGTCGCTCCAAGTAAATTTTCAAAACGATTGTGTTTTTTGCATGATTCCTTACTCGTCTGATATAGCAGAATGCAGCAAAGCAAAGATTCTTTCGTTCCCATCGCAGTTTCCAACAATTAACACTATCTCAGAAGAACGAAGCAAGTAAATATACATTCATGTCATTTCTGCAGAATCATGCACGTAAATGTACTTTGAAGTCATTTATGTTGTGCTTCTGTGATTGTGTACGTAGTGTATGCTTTCTCGACGAAAATCTCGCTCAAAGTAAATTTTCAAAACGATTGCGTTTTTCGCATGATTCCTTACTCGTCTGATATAGCAGAATGCAGCAAAGCAATGATTCTTCCGTTTCTACCGCTGTTTCCAACAATTAACACGATCTCAGAAGAACGAAGCAAGTAAATATACATTCATGTCATTTCTGCAGAATCATGCACATAAATCTACATTGAAGTCATTTATGTTGTGCTTCTGTGCTTTTGTACTTAGTGTATTCTTTCTCGACGAAAATCTCGCTCAAAGTAAATTTTCACCCACATTGTATGTTTGCTCACTCGCCTGTTGGAGCAGAATGCAGCAAAGCAATGATTCTTCCGTTTCTACCGCAGTTTCCAACAATTAACACGATCTCAGAAGAACGAAGCAAGTAAATATACATTCATGTCATTTCTGCAGAATCATGCACGTAAATGTACGTTGAAGTCATTTATGTTGTGCTTCTGTGATTGTGTACGTAGTGTATGCTTTCTCGACGAAAATCTCGCTCAAAGTAAATTTTCAAAACGATTGCGTTTTTCGCATGATTCCTTACTCGTCTGATATAGCAGAATGAAGCAAAGCAAAGATTCTTTCGTTTCCATCGCAGTTTCCAACAATTAACACGATCTCAGAAGAATGAAGCAAGTAAAAATACATTAATGTCATTTCTGCAGAATCATGCACATAAATCTACATTGAAGTCATTTATGTTGTGCTTCTGTGCTTTTGTACGTAGTGTATTCTTTCTCGACGAAAATCTCGCTCAAAGTAAATTTTCACCCACATTGTATGTTTGCTCACTCACCTGTTGGAGCAGAATGCAGCAAAGCAATGATTCTTCCGTTTCCACCGCAGTTTCCAACAATTAACACGATCTCAGAAGAACGAAGCAGGTAAATATACATTCATGTCATTTCTGCAGAATCATGCACATAAATCTACATTGAAGTCATTTATGTTGTGCTTCTGTGCTTTTGTACGTAGTGTATTCTTTCTCGACGAAAATCTCGCTCAAAGTAAATTTTCAAAACGATTGTGTTTTTTGCATGATTCCTTACTCGTCTGATATAGCAGAATGCAGCAAAGCAAAGACTCCTTCGTTCCCATCGCAGTTTCCAACAATTAACACGATCTCAGAAGAACGAAGCAAGTAAATATACATTCATGTCATTTCTGCAGAATGATGCACGTAAATGTACTTTGAAGTCATTTATGTTGTGCTTCTGTGATTGTGTACGTAGTGTATGCTTTCTCGACGAAAATCTCGCTCAAAGTAAATTTTCAAAACGATTGCGTTTTTCGCATGATTCCTTACTCGTCTGATATAGCAGAATGCAGCAAAGCAATGATTCTTCCGTTCCTACCGCTGTTTCCAACAATTAACACGATCTCAGAAGAACGAAGCAAGTAAATATACATTCATGTCATTTCTGCAGAATCATGCACATAAATCTACATTGAAGTCATTTATGTTGTGCTTCTGTGCTTTTGTACTTAGTGTATTCTTTCTCGACGAAAATCTCGCTCAAAGTAAATTTTCACCCACATTGTATGTTTGCTCACTCGCCTGTTGGAGCAGAATGCAGCAAAGCAATGATTCTTCCGTTTCTACCGCAGTTTCCAACAATTAACACGATCTCAGAAGAACGAAGCAAGTAAATATACATTCATGTCATTTCTGCAGAATCATGCACGTAAATGTACGTTGAAGTCATTTATGTTGTGCTTCTGTGATTGTGTACGTAGTGTATGCTTTCTCGACGAAAATGTCGCTCCAAGTAAATTTTCAAAACGATTGTGTTTTTTGCATGATTCCTTACTCGTCTGATATAGCAGAATGCAGCAAAGCAAAGATTCTTTCGTTCCCATCGCAGTTTCCAACAATTAACACTATCTCAGAAGAACGAAGCAAGTAAATATACATTCATGTCATTTCTGCAGAATCATGCACGTAAATGTACTTTGAAGTCATTTATGTTGTGCTTCTGTGATTGTGTACGTAGTGTATGCTTTCTCGACGAAAATCGCGCTCAAAGTAAATTTTCAAAACGATTGCGTTTTTCGCATGATTCCTTACTCGTCTGAAATAGCAGAATGCAGCAAAGCAATGATTCTTCCGTTTCTACCGCAGTTTCCAACAATTAACACGATCTAAGAAGAACGAAGCAAGTAAATATACATTAATGTCATTTCTGCAGAATCATGCACATAAATGTACTTTGAAGTCATTTATGTTGTGCTTCTGTGATTGTGTACGTAGAGTATGCTTTCTCGACGAAAATCTCGCTCAAAGTAAATTTTCAAAACGATTGCGTTTTTCGCATGATTCCTTACTCGTCTGATATAGCAGAATGAAGCAAAGCAAAGATTCTTTCGTTTCCATCGCAGTTTCCAACAATTAACACGATCTCAGAAGAATGAAGCAAGTAAAAATACATTAATGTCATTTCTGCAGAATCATGCACATAAATCTACATTGAAGTCATTTATGTTGTGCTTCTGTGCTTTTGTACGTAGTGTATTCTTTCTCGACGAAAATCTCGCTCAAATTAAATTTTCACCCACATTGTATGTTTGCTCACTCACCTGTTGGAGCAGAATGCAGCAAAGCAATTATTCTTCCGTTTCTACCGCAGTTTCCAACAATTAACACGATCTCAGAAGAACGAAGCAGGTAAATATACATTCATGTCATTTCTGCAGAATCATGCACATAAATCTACATTGAAGTCATTTATGTTGTGCTTCTGTGATTGTGTACGTAGTGTATGCTTTCTCGACGAAAATCTCGCTCAAAGTAAATTTTCAAAACGATTGCGTTTTTCGCATGATTCCTTACTCGTCTGATATAGCAGAATGCAGCAAAGCAATGATTCTTCCGTTTCTACCGCAGTTTCCAACAATTAACACGATCTCAGAAGAACGAAGCAAGTAAATATACATTAATGTCATTTCTGCAGAATCATGCACATAAATGTACTTTGAAGTCATTTATGTTGTGCTTCTGTGATTGTGTACGTAGTGTATGCTTTCTCGACGAAAATCTCGCTCAAAGTAAATTTTCAAAACGATTGCGTTTTTCGCATGATTCCTTACTCGTCTGATATAGCAGAATGCAGCAAAGCAATGATTCTTCCGTTTCTACCGCTGTTTCCAACAATTAACACGATCTCAGAAGAACGAAGCAAGTAAATATACATTCATGTCATTTCTGCAGAATCATGCACATAAATCTACATTGAAGTCATTTATGTTGTGCTTCTGTGCTTTTGTACGTAGTGTATTCTTTCTCGACGAAAATCTCGCTCAAAGTAAATTTTCACCCACATTGTATGTTTGCTCACTCGCCTGTTGGAGCAGAATGCAGCAAAGCAATGATTCTTCCGTTTCTACCGCAGTTTCCAACTATTAACACGATCTCAGAAGAACGAAGCAAGTAAATGTACATTCATGTCATTTCTGCAGAATCATGCACATAAATCTACATTGAAGGCATTTATGTTGTGCTTCTGTGCTTTTGTACGTAGTGTATTCTTTCTCGAAGAAAATCTCGCTCAAAGTAAATTTTCACCCACATTGTATGTTTGGTCACTCGCCTGTTGGAGCAGAATGCAGCAAAGCAATGATTCTTCCGTTTCTACCGCAGTTTCCAACAATTAACACGATCTCAGAAGAATGAAGCAAGTAAATATACATTCATGTCATTTCTGCAGAATCATGCACATGAATCTACATTGAAGTCATTAATGTTGTGCTTCTGTTCTTTTGTACGTCCTGTATTTTTTCTCGACGAAATTCTCGCTCAAAGTAAATTGTCAAAACGATTGTGTTTTTTGAATGATTACTTACTCGCCTGATATAGCAGAATGCATCAAAGCAAAGATTCTTCCGTTTTCATCGCAGTTTCCAACAGTAAATACGATATAATCAGAATGAAGCAAGTAAATATACATCCATGTCATTTCTGCAGAATCATGCACACAAATCTACATTGAAGTCATTTATGTTCTGCTTCTGTGCTTTTGTACGTAGTGTATTCTTTCTGGACGAAAATCTCGCTCAAATTAAATTTTCACCCACATTGTATGTTTGCTCACTCGCCTGTTGGAGCAGAATGCAGCAAAGCAATGATTCTTCCGTTTCTACCGCAGTTTCCAACAATTAACACGATCTCAGAAGAACGAAGCAAGTAAATATACATTCAAGTCATTTCTGCAGAATCATGCACATAAATGTACTTGGAAGTCATTTATGTTGTGCTTCTGTGATTGTGTACGTAGTGTATGCTTTCTCGACGAAAATCTCGCTCAAAGTAAATTTTCAAAACGATAGCGTTTTTTGCATGGTTGCTTATTCGTCTGATATAGCAGAATGAAGCAAAGCAAAGATTCTTTCGTTTCCATCGCAGTTTCCAACAATTAACACGATCTCAGAAGAATGAAGCAAGTAAAAATACATTAATGTCATTTCTGCAGAATCATGCACATAAATCTACATTGAAGTCATTTATGTTGTGCTTCTGTGCTTTTGTACGTAGTGTATTCTTTCTCGACGAAAATCTCGCTCAAAGTAAATTTTCACCCACATTGTATGTTTGCTCACTCACCTGTTGGAGCAGAATGCAGGAAAGCAATGATTCTTCCGTTTCTACCGCAGTTTCCAACAATTAACACGATCTCAGAAGAACGAAGCAGGTAAATATACATTCATGTCATTTCTGCAGAATTATGCACATAAATCTACATTGAAGTCATTTATGTTGTGCTTCTGTGCTTTTGTACGTAGTGTATTCTTTCTCGACGAAAATCTCGCTCAAAGTAAATTTTCAAAACGATTGTGTTTTTTGCATGATTCCTTACTCGTCTGATATAGCAGAATGCAGCAAAGCAAAGATTCTTTCGTTCCCATCGCAGTTTCCAACAATTAACACGATCTCAGAAGAACGAAGCAAGTAAATATACATTCATGTCATTTCTGCAGAATCATGCACGTAAATGTACTTTGAAGTCATTTATGTTGTGCTTCTGTGATTGTGTACGTAGTGTATGCTTTCTCGACGAAAATCTCGCTCAAAGTAAATTTTCAAAACGATTGTGTTTTTTGCATGATTCCTTACTCGTCTGATATAGCAGAATGCAGCAAAGCAAAGATTCTTTCGTTCCCATCGCAGTTTCCAACAATTAACACTATCTCAGAAGAACGAAGCAAGTAAATATACATTCATGTCATTTCTGCAGAATCATGCACGTAAATGTACTTTGAAGTCATTTATGTTGTGCTTCTGTGATTGTGTACGTAGTGTATGCTTTCTCGACGAAAATCTCGCTCAAAGTAAATTTTCAAAACGATTGCGTTTTTCGCATGATTCCTTACTCGTCTGAAATAGCAGAATGCAGCAAAGCAATGATTCTTCCGTTTCTACCGCAGTTTCCAACAAATAACACGATCTCAGAAGAACGAAGCAACTAAATATACATTAATGTCATTTCTGCAGAATCATGCACATAAATGTACTTTGAAGTCATTTATGTTGTGCTTCTGTGATTGTGTACGTAGTGTATGCTTTCTCGACGAAAATCTCGCTCAAAGTAAATTTTCAAAACGATTGCGTTTTTCGCATGATTCCTTACTCGTCTGATATAGCAGAATGAAGCAAAGCAAAGATTCTTTCGTTTCCATCGCAGTTTCCAACAATTAACAGGATCTCAGAAGAATGAAGCAAGTAAAAATACATTAACGTCATTTCTGCAGAATCACGCACATAAATCTACATTGAAGTCATTTATGTTGTGCTTCTGTGCTTTTGTATGTAGTGTATTCTTTCTCGACGAAAATCTCGCTCAAAGTAAATTTCCACCCACATTGTATGTTTGCTCACTCACCTGTTGGAGCAGAATGCAGCAAAGCAATGATTCTTCCGTTTCTACCGCAGTTTCCAACAATTAACACGATCTCAGAAGAACGAAGCAAGTAAATATACATTCATGTCATTTCTGCAGAATCATGCACATAAATGTACTTTGAAGTCATTTATGTTGTGCTTCTGTGATTGTGCACGTAGTGTACGCTTTCTCGACGAAAATCGCGCTCAAAGTAAATTTTGAAAACGATTGCGTTTTTCGCATGATTCCTTACTCGTCTGATATAGCAGAATGCAGCAAAGCAATGATTCTTCCGTTTCTACCGCTGTTTCCAACAATTAACACGATCTCAGAAGAACGAAGCAAGTAAATATACATTCATGTCATTTCTGTAGAATGATGCACATAAATGTACTTTGAAGTCATTAATGTTGTGCTTCTGTTCTTTTGTACGTCCTGTATTTTTTCTCGACGAAATTCTCGCTCAAAGTAAATTTTCAAAACGATTGCGTTTTTCGCATGATTCCTTACTCGTCTGATATAGCAGAATGCAGCAAAGCAATGATTCTTCCGTTTCTACCGCAGTTTCCAACAATTAACACGATCTCAGAAGAACGAAGCAAGTAAATATACATTAATGTCATTTCTGCAGAATCATGCACATAAATGCACTTTGAAGTCATTTATGTTGTGCTTCTGTGATTGTGCACGTAGTGTATGCTTTCTCGACGAAAATCTCGCTCAAAGTAAATTTTGAAAACGATTGCGTTTTTCGCATGATTCCTTACTCGTCTGATATAGCAGAATGCAGCAAAGCAATGATTCTTCCGTTTCTACCGCTGTTTCCAACAATTAACACGATCTCAGAAGAACGAAGCAAGTAAATATACATTCATGTCATTTCTGTAGAATCATGCACATAAATGTACTTTGAAGTCATTAATGTTGTGCTTCTGTTCTTTTGTACGTCCTGTATTTTTTCTCGACGAAATTCTCGCTCAAAGTAAATTTTCAAAACGATTGCGTTTTTCGCATGATTCCTTACTCGTCTGATATAGCAGAATGCAGCAAAGCAATGATTCTTCCGTTTCTACCGCAGTTTCCAACAATTAACACGATCTCAGAAGAACGAAGCAAGTAAATATACATTAATGTCATTTCTGCAGAATCATGCACATAAATGTACTTTGAAGTCATTTATGTTGTGCTTCTGTGATTGTGCACGTAGTGTATGCTTTCTCGACGAAAATCTCGCTCAAAGTAAATTTTGAAAACGATTGCGTTTTTCGCATGATTCCTTACTCGTCTGATATAGCAGAATGCAGCAAAGCAATGATTCTTCCGTTTCTACCGCTGTTTCCAACAATTAACACGATCTCAGAAGAACGAAGCAAGTAAATATACATTCATGTCATTTCTGCAGAATCATGCACATAAATCTACATTGAAGGCATTTATGTTGTGCTTCTGTGCTTTTGTACGTAGTGTATTCTTTCTCGACGAAAATCTCGCTCAAAGTAAATTTTCACCCACATTGTTTGTTTGCTCACTCGCCTGTTGGAGCAGAATGCAGCAAAGCAATGATTCTTCCGTTTCTACCGCAGTTTCCAACAATTAACACGATCTCAGAAGAATGAACCAAATAATATACATTCATTTCATTTCTGCAGAATCATGCACATGAATCTACATTGAAGTCATTAATGTTGTACTTCTGTTCTTTTGTACGTCCTGTATTTTTTCTCGACGAAATTCTCGCTCAAAGTAAATTGTCAAAACGATTGTGTTTTTTGAATGATTACTTACTCGCCTGATATAGCAGAATGCATCAAAGCAAAGATTCTTCCGTTTTCATCGCAGTTTCCAACAGTAAATACGATATAATCAGAATGAAGCAAGTAAATATACATCCATGTCATTTCTGCAGAATCATGCACATAAATCTACATTGAAGTCATTTATGTTGTGCTTCTGTGCTTTTGTACGTAGTGTATTCTTTCTGGACGAAAATCTCGCTCAAATTAAATTTTCACCCACATTGTATGTTTGCTCACTCGCCTGTTGGAGCAGAATGCAGCAAAGCAATGATTCTTCCGTTTCTACCGCAGTTTCCAACAATTAACACGATCTCAGAAGAACGAAGCAAGTAAATATGCATTCCAGTCATTTCTGCAGAATCATGCACATAAATGTACTTGGAAGTCATTTATGTTGTGCTTCTGTGATTGTGTACGTAGTGTATGCTTTCTCGACGAAAATCGCGCTCAAAGTAAATTTTCAAAACGATTGCGTTTTTTGCATGTTTGCTTACTCGTCTGATATAGCAGAATGAAGCAAAGCAAAGATTCTTTCGTTTCCATCGCAGTTCCCAACAATTAACACGATCTCAGAAGAATGAAGCAAGTAAAAATACATTAATGTCATTTCTGCAGAATCATGCACATAAATCTACATTGAAGTCATTTATGTTGTGCTTCTGTGCTTTTGTACGTAGTGTATTCTTTCTCGACGAAAATCTCGCTCAAAGTAAATTTTCACCCACATTGTATGTTTGCTCACTCACCTGTTGGAGCAGAATGCAGCAAAGCAATGATTCTTCCGTTTCTACCGCAGTTTCCAACAATTAACACGATCTCAGAAGAACGAAGCAGGTAAGTATACATTCATGTCATTTCTGCAGAATCATGCACATAAATCTACATTGAAGTCATTTATGTTGTGCTTCTGTGCTTTTGTACGTAGTGTATTCTTTCTCGACGAAAATATCGCTCAAAGTAAATTTTCAAAACGATTGTGTTTTTTGCATGATTCCTTACTCGTCTGATATAGCAGAATGCAGCAAAGCAAAGATTATTTCGTTCCCATCGCAGTTTCCAACAATTAACACGATCTCAGAAGAACGAAGCAAGTAAATATACATTAATGTCATTTCTGCAGAATCATGCACATAAATGTACTTTGAAGTCATTTATGTTGTGCTTCTGTGATTGTGTACGTAGTGTATGCTTTCTCGACGAAAATCTCGCTCAAAGTAAATTTTCAAAACGATTGCGTTTTTCGCATGATTCCTTACTCGTCTGATATAGCAGAATGCAGCAAAGCAATGATTCTTCCGTTTCTACCGCTGTTTCCAACAATTAACACGATCTCAGAAGAACGAAGCAAGTAAATATACATTCATGTCATTTCTGCAGAATCATGCACATAAATCTACATTGAAGTCATTTATGTTGTGCTTCTGTGCTTTTGTACGTAGTGTATTCTTTCTCGACGAAAATCTCGCTCAAAGTAAATTTTCACCCACATTGTATGTTTGCTCACTCGCCTGTTGGAGCAGAATGCAGCAAAGCAATGATTCTTCCGTTTCTACCGCAGTTTCCAACTATTAACACGATCTCAGAAGAACGAAGCAAGTAAATGTACATTCATGTCATTTCTGCAGAATCATGCACATAAATCTACATTGAAGGCATTTATGTTGTGCTTCTGTGCTTTTGTACGTAGTGTATGCTTTCTCGACGAAAATCTCGCTCAAAGTAAATTTTCAAAACGATTGTGTTTTTTGCATGATTCCTTACTCGTCTGATATAGCAGAATGCAGCAAAGCAAAGATTCTTTCGTTCCCATCGCAGTTTCCAACAATTAACACTATCTCAGAAGAACGAAGCAAGTAAATATACATTCATGTCATTTCTGCAGAATCATGCACGTAAATGTACTTTGAAGTCATTTATGTTGTGCTTCTGTGATTGTGTACGTAGTGTATGCTTTCTCGACGAAAATCTCGCTCAAAGTAAATTTTCAAAACGATTGCGTTTTTCGCATGATTCCTTACTCGTCTGATATAGCAGAATGCAGCAAAGCAATGATTCTTCCGTTTCTACCGCTGTTTCCAACAATTAACACGATCTCAGAAGAACGAAGCAAGTAAATATACATTCATGTCATTTCTGCAGAATCATGCACATAAATCTACATTGAAGTCATTTATGTTGTGCTTCTGTGCTTTTGTACTTAGTGTATTCTTTCTCGACGAAAATCTCGCTCAAAGTAAATTTTCACCCACATTGTATGTTTGCTCACTCGCCTGTTGGAGCAGAATGCAGCAAAGCAATGATTCTTCCGTTTCTACCGCAGTTTCCAACAATTAACACGATCTCAGAAGAACGAAGCAAGTAAATATACATTCATGTCATTTCTGCAGAATCATGCACGTAAATGTACGTTGAAGTCATTTATGTTGTGCTTCTGTGATTGTGTACGTAGTGTATGCTTTCTCGACGAAAATCTCGCTCAAAGTAAATTTTCAAAACGATTGCGTTTTTCGCATGATTCCTTACTCGTCTGATATAGCAGAATGAAGCAAAGCAAAGATTCTTTCGGTTCCATCGCAGTTTCCAACAATTAACACGATCTCAGAAGAATGAAGCAAGTAAAAATACATTAATGTCATTTCTGCAGAATCATGCACATAAATCTACATTGAAGTCATTTATGTTGTGCTTCTGTGCTTTTGTACGTAGTGTATTCTTTCTCGACGAAAATCTCGCTCAAAGTAAATTTTCACCCACATTGTATGTTTGCTCACTCACCTGTTGGAGCAGAATGCAGCAAAGCAATGATTCTTCCGTTTCCACCGCAGTTTCCAACAATTAACACGATCTCAGAAGAACGAAGCAGGTAAATATACATTCATGTCATTTCTGCAGAATCATGCACATAAATCTACATTGAAGTCATTTATGTTGTGCTTCTGTGCTTTTGTACGTAGTGTATTCTTTCTCGACGAAAATCTCGCTCAAAGTAAATTTTCAAAACGATTGTGTTTTTTGCATGATTCCTTACTCGTCTGATATAGCAGAATGCAGCAAAGCAAAGATTCCTTCGTTCCCATCGCAGTTTCCAACAATTAACACGATCTCAGAAGAACGAAGCAAGTAAATATACATTCATGTCATTTCTGCAGAATGATGCACGTAAATGTACTTTGAAGTCATTTATGTTGTGCTTCTGTGATTGTGTACGTAGTGTATGCTTTCTCGACGAAAATCTCGCTCAAAGTAAATTTTCAAAACGATTGCGTTTTTCGCATGATTCCTTACTCGTCTGATATAGCAGAATGCAGCAAAGCAATGATTCTTCCGTTTCTACCGCTGTTTCCAACAATTAACACGATCTCAGAAGAACGAAGCAAGTAAATATACATTCATGTCATTTCTGCAGAATCATGCACATAAATCTACATTGAAGTCATTTATGTTGTGCTTCTGTGCTTTTGTACTTAGTGTATTCTTTCTCGACGAAAATCTCGCTCAAAGTAAATTTTCACCCACATTGTATGTTTGCTCACTCGCCTGTTGGAGCAGAATGCAGCAAAGCAATGATTCTTCCGTTTCTACCGCAGTTTCCAACAATTAACACAATCTCAGAAGAACGAAGCAAGTAAATATACATTCATGTCATTTCTGCAGAATCATGCACGTAAATGTACGTTGAAGTCATTTATGTTGTGCTTCTGTGATTGTGTACGTAGTGTATGCTTTCTCGACGAAAATGTCGCTCCAAGTAAATTTTCAAAACGATTGTGTTTTTTGCATGATTCCTTACTCGTCTGATATAGCAGAATGCAGCAAAGCAAAGATTCTTTCGTTCCCATCGCAGTTTCCAACAATTAACACTATCTCAGAAGAACGAAGCAAGTAAATATACATTCATGTCATTTCTGCAGAATCATGCACGTAAATGTACTTTGAAGTCATTTATGTTGTGCTTCTGTGATTGTGTACGTAGTGTATGCTTTCTCGACGAAAATCTCGCTCAAAGTTAATTTTCAAAACGATTGCGTTTTTCGCATGATTCCTTACTCGTCTGAAATAGCAGAATGCAGCAAAGCAATGATTCTTCCGTTTCTACCGCAGTTTCCAACAATTAACACGATCTAAGAAGAACGAAGCAAGTAAATATACATTAATGTCATTTCTGCAGAATCATGCACATAAATGTACTTTGAAGTCATTTATGTTGTGCTTCTGTGATTGTGTACGTAGTGTATGCTTTCTCGACGAAAATCTCGCTCAAAGTAAATTTTCAAAACGATTGCGTTTTTCGCATGATTCCTTACTCGTCTGATATAGCAGAATGAAGCAAAGCAAAGATTCTTTCGTTTCCATCGCAGTTTCCAACAATTAACACGATCTCAGAAGAATGAAGCAAGTAAAAATACATTAATGTCATTTCTGCAGAATCATGCACATAAATCTACATTGAAGTCATTTATGTTGTGCTTCTGTGCTTTTGTACGTAGTGTATTCTTTCTCGACGAAAATCTCGCTCAAAGTAAATTTTCACCCACATTGTATGTTTGCTCACTCACCTGTTGGAGCAGAATGCAGCAAAGCAATTATTCTTCCGTTTCTACCGCAGTTTCCAACAATTAACACGATCTCAGAAGAACGAAGCAGGTAAATATACATTCATGTCATTTCTGCAGAATCATGCACATAAATCTACATTGAAGTCATTTATGTTGTGCTTCTGTGATTGTGTACGTAGTGTATGCTTTCTCGACGAAAATCTCGCTCAAAGTAAATTTTCAAAACGATTGCGTTTTTCGCATGATTCCTTACTCGTCTGATATAGCAGAATGCAGCAAAGCAATGATTCTTCCGTTTCTACCGCAGTTTCCAACAATTAACACGATCTCAGAAGAACGAAGCAAGTAAATATACATTAATGTCATTTCTGCAGAATCATGCACATAAATGTACTTTGAAGTCATTTATGTTGTGCTTCTGTGATTGTGTACGTAGTGTATGCTTTCTCGACGAAAATCTCGCTCAAAGTAAATTTTCAAAACGATTGCGTTTTTCGCATGATTCCTTACTCGTCTGATATAGCAGAATGCAGCAAAGCAATGATTCTTCCGTTTCTACCGCTGTTTCCAACAATTAACACGATCTCAGAAGAACGAAGCAAGTAAATATACATTCATGTCATTTCTGCAGAATCATGCACATAAATCTACATTGAAGTCATTTATGTTGTGCTTCTGTGCTTTTGTACGTAGTGTATTCTTTCTCGACGAAAATCTCGCTCAAAGTAAATTTTCACCCACATTGTATGTTTGCTCACTCGCCTGTTGGAGCAGAATGCAGCAAAGCAATGATTCTTCCGTTTCTACCGCAGTTTCCAACTATTAACACGATCTCAGAAGAACGAAGCAAGTAAATGTACATTCATGTCATTTCTGCAGAATCATGCACATAAATCTACATTGAAGGCATTTATGTTGTGCTTCTGTGCTTTTGTACGTAGTGTATTCTTTCTCGAAGAAAATCTCGCTCAAAGTAAATTTTCACCCACATTGTATGTTTGGTCACTCGCCTGTTGGAGCAGAATGCAGCAAAGCAATGATTCTTCCGTTTCTACCGCAGTTTCCAACAATTAACACGATCTCAGAAGAATGAAGCAAGTAAATATACATTCATGTCATTTCTGCAGAATCATGCACATTAATCTACATTGAAGTCATTAATGTTGTGCTTCTGTTCTTTTGTACGTCCTGTATTTTTTCTCGACGAAATTCTCGCTCAAAGTAAATTGTCAAAACGATTGCGTTTTTTGAATGATTACTTACTCGCCTGATATAGCAGAATGCATCAAAGCAAAGATTCTTCCGTTTTCATCGCAGTTTCCAACAGTAAATACGATATAATCAGAATGAAGCAAGTAAATATACATCCATGTCATTTCTGCAGAATCATGCACACAAATCTACATTGAAGTCATTTATGTTGTGCTTCTGTGCTTTTGTACGTAGTGTATTCTTTCTGGACGAAAATCTCGCTCAAATTAAATTTTCACCCACATTGTATGTTTGCTCACTCGCCTGTTGGAGCAGAATGCAGCAAAGCAATGATTCTTCCGTTTCTACCGCAGTTTCCAACAATTAACACGATTTCAGAAGAACGAAGCAAGTAAATATACATTCAAGTCATTTCTGCAGAATCATGCACATAAATGTACTTGGAAGTCATTTATGTTGTGCTTCTGTGATTGTGTACGTAGTGTATGCTTTCTCGACGAAAATCTCGCTCAAAGTAAATTTTCAAAACGATAGCGTTTTTTGCATGGTTGCTTATTCGTCTGATATAGCAGAATGAAGCAAAGCAAAGATTCTTTCGTTTCCATCGCAGTTTCCAACAATTAACACGATCTCAGAAGAATGAAGCAAGTAAAAATACATTAATGTCATTTCTGCAGAATCATGCACATAAATCTACATTGAAGTCATTTATGTTGTGCTTCTGTGCGTTTGTACGTAGTGTATTCTTTCTCGACGAAAATCTCGCTCAAAGTAAATTTTCACCCACATTGTATGTTTGCTCACTCACCTGTTGGAGCAGAATGCAGGAAAGCAATGATTCTTCCGTTTCTACCGCAGTTTCCAACAATTAACACGATCTCAGAAGAACGAAGCAGGTAAATATACATTCATGTCATTTCTGCAGAATTATGCACATAAATCTACATTGAAGTCATTTATGTTGTGCTTCTGTGCTTTTGTACGTAGTGTATTCTTTCTCGACGAAAATCTCGCTCAAAGTAAATTTTCAAAACGATTGTGTTTTTTGCATGATTCCTTACTCGTCTGATATAGCAGAATGCAGCAAAGCAAAGATTCTTTCGTTCCCATCGCAGTTTCCAACAATTAACACGATCTCAGAAGAACGAAGCAAGTAAATATACATTCATGTCATTTCTGCAGAATCATGCACGTAAATGTACTTTGAAGTCATTTATGTTGTGCTTCTGTGATTGTGTACGTAGTGTATGCTTTCTCGACGAAAATCTCGCTCAAAGTAAATTTTCAAAACGATAGCGTTTTTTGCATGGTTGCTTATTCGTCTGATATAGCAGAATGAAGCAAAGCAAAGATTCTTTCGTTTCCATCGCAGTTTCCAACAATTAACACGATCTCAGAAGAATGAAGCAAGTAAAAATACATTAATGTCATTTCTGCAGAATCATGCACATAAATCTACATTGAAGTCATTTATGTTGTGCTTCTGTGCGTTTGTACGTAGTGTATTCTTTCTCGACGAAAATCTCGCTCAAAGTAAATTTTCACCCACATTGTATGTTTGCTCACTCACCTGTTGGAGCAGAATGCAGGAAAGCAATGATTCTTCCGTTTCTACCGCAGTTTCCAACAATTAACACGATCTCAGAAGAACGAAGCAGGTAAATATACATTCATGTCATTTCTGCAGAATTATGCACATAAATCTACATTGAAGTCATTTATGTTGTGCTTCTGTGCTTTTGTACGTAGTGTATTCTTTCTCGACGAAAATCTCGCTCAAAGTAAATTTTCAAAACGATTGTGTTTTTTGCATGATTCCTTACTCGTCTGATATAGCAGAATGCAGCAAAGCAAAGATTCTTTCGTTCCCATCGCAGTTTCCAACAATTAACACGATCTCAGAAGAACGAAGCAAGTAAATATACATTCATGTCATTTCTGCAGAATCATGCACGTAAATGTACTTTGAAGTCATTTATGTTGTGCTTCTGTGATTGTGTACGTAGTGTATGCTTTCTCGACGAAAATCTCGCTCAAAGTAAATTTTCAAAACGATTGTGTTTTTTGCATGATTCCTTACTCGTCTGATATAGCAGAATGCAGCAAAGCAAAGATTCTTTCGTTCCCATCGCAGTTTCCAACAATTAACACTATCTCAGAAGAACGAAGCAAGTAAATATACATTCATGTCATTTCTGCAGAATCATGCACGTAAATGTACTTTGAAGTCATTTATGTTGTGCTTCTGTGATTGTGTACGTAGTGTATGCTTTCTCGACGAAAATCTCGCTCAAAGTAAATTTTCAAAACGATTGCGTTTTTCGCATGATTCCTTACTCGTCTGATATAGCAGAATGAAGCAAAGCAAAGATTCTTTCGTTTCCATCGCAGTTTCCAACAATTAACAGGATCTCAGAAGAATGAAGCAAGTAAAAATACATTAACGTCATTTCTGCAGAATCATGCACATAAATCTACATTGAAGTCATTTATGTTGTGCTTCTGTGCTTTTGTATGTAGTGTATTCTTTCTCGACGAAAATCTCGCTCAAAGTAAATTTCCACCCACATTGTATGTTTGCTCACTCACCTGTTGGAGCAGAATGCAGCAAAGCAATGATTCTTCCGTTTCTACCGCAGTTTCCAACAATTAACACGATCTCAGAAGAACGAAGCAAGTAAATATACATTCATGTCATTTCTGCAGAATCATGCACATAAATGTACTTTGAAGTCATTTATGTTGTGCTTCTGTGATTGTGCACGTAGTGTACGCTTTCTCGACGAAAATCGCGCTCAAAGTAAATTTTGAAAACGATTGCGTTTTTCGCATGATTCCTTACTCGTCTGATATAGCAGAATGCAGCAAAGCAATGATTCTTCCGTTTCTACCGCTGTTTCCAACAATTAACACGATCTCAGAAGAACGAAGCAAGTAAATATACATTCATGTCATTTCTGTAGAATGATGCACATAAATGTACTTTGAAGTCATTAATGTTGTGCTTCTGTTCTTTTGTACGTCCTGTATTTTTTCTCGACGAAATTCTCGCTCAAAGTAAATTTTCAAAACGATTGCGTTTTTCGCATGATTCCTTACTCGTCTGATATAGCAGAATGCAGCAAAGCAATGATTCTTCCGTTTCTACCGCAGTTTCCAACAATTAACACGATCTCAGAAGAACGAAGCAAGTAAATATACATTAATGTCATTTCTGCAGAATCATGCACATAAATGCACTTTGAAGTCATTTATGTTGTGCTTCTGTGATTGTGCACGTAGTGTATGCTTTCTCGACGAAAATCTCGCTCAAAGTAAATTTTGAAAACGATTGCGTTTTTCGCATGATTCCTTACTCGTCTGATATAGCAGAATGCAGCAAAGCAATGATTCTTCCGTTTCTACCGCTGTTTCCAACAATTAACACGATCTCAGAAGAACGAAGCAAGTAAATATACATTCATGTCATTTCTGTAGAATCATGCACATAAATGTACTTTGAAGTCATTAATGTTGTGCTTCTGTTCTTTTGTACGTCCTGTATTTTTTCTCGACGAAATTCTCGCTCAAAGTAAATTTTCAAAACGATTGCGTTTTTCGCATGATTCCTTACTCGTCTGATATAGCAGAATGCAGCAAAGCAATGATTCTTCCGTTTCTACCGCAGTTTCCAACAATTAACACGATCTCAGAAGAACGAAGCAAGTAAATATACATTAATGTCATTTCTGCAGAATCATGCACATAAATGTACTTTGAAGTCATTTATGTTGTGCTTCTGTGATTGTGCACGTAGTGTATGCTTTCTCGACGAAAATCTCGCTCAAAGTAAATTTTGAAAACGATTGCGTTTTTCGCATGATTCCTTACTCGTCTGATAGAGCAGAATGCAGCAAAGCAATGATTCTTCCGTTTCTACCGCTGTTTCCAACAATTAACACGATCTCAGAAGAACGAAGCAAGTAAATATACATTCATGTCATTTCTGCAGAATCATGCACATAAATCTACATTGAAGGCATTTATGTTGTGCTTCTGTGCTTTTGTACGTAGTGTATTCTTTCTCGACGAAAATCTCGCTCAAAGTAAATTTTCACCCACATTGTTTGTTTGCTCACTCGCCTGTTGGAGCAGAATGCAGCAAAGCAATGATTCTTCCGTTTCTACCGCAGTTTCCAACAATTAACACGATCTCAGAAGAATGAACCAAATAATATACATTCATTTCATTTCTGCAGAATCATGCACATGAATCTACATTGAAGTCATTAATGTTGTACTTCTGTTCTTTTGTACGTCCTGTATTTTTTCTCGACGAAATTCTCGCTCAAAGTAAATTGTCAAAACGATTGTGTTTTTTGAATGATTACTTACTCGCCTGATATAGCAGAATGCATCAAAGCAAAGATTCTTCCGTTTTCATCGCAGTTTCCAACAGTAAATACGATATAATCAGAATGAAGCAAGTAAATATACATCCATGTCATTTCTGCAGAATCATGCACATAAATCTACATTGAAGTCATTTATGTTGTGCTTCTGTGCTTTTGTACGTAGTGTATTCTTTCTGGACGAAAATCTCGCTCAAATTAAATTTTCACCCACATTGTATGTTTGCTCACTCGCCTGTTGGAGCAGAATGCAGCAAAGCAATGATTCTTCCGTTTCTACCGCAGTTTCCAACAATTAACACGATCTCAGAAGAACGAAGCAAGTAAATATGCATTCCAGTCATTTCTGCAGAATCATGCACATAAATGTACTTGGAAGTCATTTATGTTGTGCTTCTGTGATTGTGTACGTAGTGTATGCTTTCTCGACGAAAATCGCGCTCAAAGTAAATTTTCAAAACGATTGCGTTTTTTGCATGTTTGCTTACTCGTCTGATATAGCAGAATGAAGCAAAGCAAAGATTCTTTCGTTTCCATCGCAGTTCCCAACAATTAACACGATCTCAGAAGAATGAAGCAAGTAAAAATACATTAATGTCATTTCTGCAGAATCATGCACATAAATCTACATTGAAGTCATTTATGTTGTGCTTCTGTGCTTTTGTACGTAGTGTATTCTTTCTCGACGAAAATCTCGCTCAAAGTAAATTTTCACCCACATTGTATGTTTGCTCACTCACCTGTTGGAGCAGAATGCAGCAAAGCAATGATTTTTCCGTTTCTACCGCAGTTTCCAACAATTAACACGATCTCAGAAGAACGAAGCAGGTAAATATACATTCATGTCATTTCTGCAGAATCATGCACATAAATCTACATTGAAGTCATTTATGTTGTGCTTCTGTGCTTTTGTACGTAGTGTATTCTTTCTCGACGAAAATATCGCTCAAAGTAAATTTTCAAAACGATTGTGTTTTTTGCATGATTCCTTACTCGTCTGATATAGCAGAATGCAGCAAAGCAAAGATTATTTCGTTCCCATCGCAGTTTCCAACAATTAACACGATCTCAGAAGAACGAAGCAAGTAAATATACATTAATGTCATTTCTGCAGAATCATGCACATAAATGTACTTTGAAGTCATTTATGTTGTGCTTCTGTGATTGTGTACGTAGTGTATGCTTTCTCGACGAAAATCTCGCTCAAAGTAAATTTTCAAAACGATTGCGTTTTTCGCATGATTCCTTACTCGTCTGATATAGCAGAATGCAGCAAAGCAATGATTCTTCCGTTTCTACCGCTGTTTCCAACAATTAACACGATCTCAGAAGAACGAAGCAAGTAAATATACATTCATGTCATTTCTGCAGAATCATGCACATAAATCTACATTGAAGTCATTTATGTTGTGCTTCTGTGCTTTTGTACGTAGTGTATTCTTTCTCGACGAAAATCTCGCTCAAAGTAAATTTTCACCCACATTGTATGTTTGCTCACTCGCCTGTTGGAGCAGAATGCAGCAAAGCAATGATTCTTCCGTTTCTACCGCAGTTTCCAACTATTAACACGATCTCAGAAGAACGAAGCAAGTAAATGTACATTCATGTCATTTCTGCAGAATCATGCACATAAATCTACATTGAAGGCATTTATGTTGTGCTTCTGTGCTTTTGTACGTAGTGTATGCTTTCTCGACGAAAATCTCGCTCAAAGTAAATTTTCAAAACGATTGCGTTTTTCGCATGATTCCTTACTCGTCTGATATAGCAGAATGCAGCAAAGCAATGATTCTTCCGTTTCTACCGCAGTTTCCAACAATTAACACGATCTCAGAAGAACGAAGCAAGTAAATATACATTAATGTCATTTCTGCAGAATCATGCACATAAATGTACTTTGAAGTTATTTATGTTGTGCTTCTGTGATTGTGTACGTAGTGTATGCTTTCTCGACGAAAATCTCGCTCAAAGTAAATTTTCAAAACGATTGCGTTTTTCGCATGATTCCTTACTCGTCTGATATAGCAGAATGTAGCAAAGCAATGATTCTTCCGTTTCTACCGCTGTTTCCAACAATTAACACGATCTCAGAAGAACGAAGCAAGTAAATATACATTCATGTCATTTCTGCAGAATCATGCACATAAATCTACATTGAAGTCATTTATGTTGTGCTTCTGTGCTTTTGTACGTAGTGTATTCTTTCTCGACGAAAATCTCGCTCAAAGTAAATTTTCACCCACATTGTATGTTTGCTCACTCGCCTGTTGGAGCAGAATGCAGCAAAGCAATGATTCTTCCGTTTCTACCGCAGTTTCCAACTATTAACACGATCTCAGAAGAACGAAGCAAGTAAATGTACATTCATGTCATTTCTGCAGAATCATGCACATAAATCTACATTGAAGGCATTTATGTTGTGCTTCTGTGCTTTTGTACGTAGTGTATTCTTTCTCGAAGAAAATCTCGCTCAAAGTAAATTTTCACCCACATTGTATGTTTGGTCACTCGCCTGTTGGAGCAGAATGCAGCAAAGCAATGATTCTTCCGTTTCTACCGCAGTTTCCAACAATTAACACGATCTCAGAAGAATGAAGCAAGTAAATATACATTCATGTCATTTCTGCAGAATCATGCACATGAATCTACATTGAAGTCATTAATGTTGTGCTTCTGTTCTTTTGTACGTCCTGTATTTTTTCTCGACGAAATTCTCGCTCAAAGTAAATTGTCAAAACGATTGTGTGTTTTGAATGATTACTTACTCGCCTGATATAGCAGAATGCATCAAAGCAAAGATTCTTCCGTTTTCATCGCAGTTTCCAACAGTAAATACGATATAATCAGAATGAAGCAAGTAAATATACATCCATGTCATTTCTGCAGAATCATGCACACAAATCTACATTGAAGTCATTTATGTTGTGCTTCTGTGCTTTTGTACGTAGTGTATTCTTTCTGGACGAAAATCTCGCTCAAATTAAATTTTCACCCACATTGTATGTTTGCTCACTCGCCTGTTGGAGCAGAATGCAGCAAAGCAATGATTCTTCCGTTTCTACCGCAGTTTCCAACAATTAACACGATTTCAGAAGAACGAAGCAAGTAAATATACATTCAAGTCATTTCTGCAGAATCATGCACATAAATGTACTTGGAAGTCATTTATGTTGTGCTTCTGTGATTGTGTACGTAGTGTATGCTTTCTCGACGAAAATCTCGCTCAAAGTAAATTTTCAAAACGATAGCGTTTTTTGCATGGTTGCTTATTCGTCTGATATAGCAGAATGAAGCAAAGCAAAGATTCTTTCGTTTCCATCGCAGTTTCCAACAATTAACACGATCTCAGAAGAATGAAGCAAGTAAAAATACATTAATGTCATTTCTGCAGAATCATGCACATAAATCTACATTGAAGTCATTTATGTTGTGCTTCTGTGCTTTTGTACGTAGTGTATTCTTTCTCGACGAAAATCTCGCTCAAAGTAAATTTTCACCCACATTGTATGTTTGCTCACTCACCTGTTGGAGCAGAATGCAGGAAAGCAATGATTCTTCCGTTTCTACCGCAGTTTCCAACAATTAACACGATCTCAGAAGAACGAAGCAGGTAAATATACATTCATGTCATTTCTGCAGAATTATGCACATAAATCTACATTGAAGTCATTTATGTTGTGCTTCTGTGCTTTTGTACGTAGTGTATTCTTTCTCGACGAAAATCTCGCTCAAAGTAAATTTTCAAAACGATTGTGTTTTTTGCATGATTCCTTACTCGTCTGATATAGCAGAATGCAGCAAAGCAAAGATTCTTTCGTTCCCATCGCAGTTTCCAACAATTAACACGATCTCAGAAGAACGAAGCAAGTAAATATACATTCATGTCATTTCTGCAGAATCATGCACGTAAATGTACTTTGAAGTCATTTATGTTGTGCTTCTGTGATTGTGTACGTAGTGTATGCTTTCTCGACGAAAATCTCGCTCAAAGTAAATTTTCAAAACGATTGTGTTTTTTGCATGATTCCTTACTCGTCTGATATAGCAGAATGCAGCAAAGCAAAGATTCTTTCGTTCCCATCGCAGTTTCCAACAATTAACACGATCTCAGAAGAACGAAGCAAGTAAATATACATTCATGTCATTTCTGCAGAATCATGCACGTAAATGTACTTTGAAGTCATTTATGTTGTGCTTCTGTGATTGTGTACGTAGTGTATGCTTTCTCGACGAAAATCTCGCTCAAAGTAAATTTTCAAAACGATTGCGTTTTTCGCATGATTCCTTACTCGTCTGAAATAGCAGAATGCAGCAAAGCAATGATTCTTCCGTTTCTACCGCAGTTTCCAACAATTAACACGATCTCAGAAGAACGAAGCAAGTAAATATACATTAATGTCATTTCTGCAGAATCATGCACATAAATGTACTTTGAAGTCATTTATGTTGTGCTTCTGTGATTGTGTACGTAGTGTATGCTTTCTCGACGAAAATCTCGCTCAAAGTAAATTTTCAAAACGATTGCGTTTTTCGCATGATTCCTTACTCGTCTGATATAGCAGAATGAAGCAAAGCAAAGATTCTTTCGTTTCCATCGCAGTTTCCAACAATTAACACGATCTCAGAAGAATGAAGCAAGTAAAAATACATTAATGTCATTTCTGCAGAATCATGCACATAAATCTACATTGAAGTCATTTATGTTGTGCTTCTGTGCTTTTGTACGTAGTGTATTCTTTCTCGACGAAAATCTCGCTCAAAGTAAATTTTCACCCACATTGTATGTTTGCTCACTCACCTGTTGGAGCAGAATGCAGCAAAGCAATGATTCTTCCGTTTCTACCGCAGTTTCCAACAATTAACACGATCTCAGAAGAACGAAGCAGGTAAATATACATTCATGTCATTTCTGCAGAATCATGCACATAAATCTACATTGAAGTCATTTATGTTGTGCTTCTGTGCTTTTGTACGTAGTGTATTATTTCTCGACGAAAATCTCGCTCAAAGTAAATTTTCAAAACGATTGTGTTTTTTGCATGATTCCTTACTCGTCTGATATAGCAGAATGCAGCAAAGCAAAGATTCTTTCGTTCCCATCGCAGTTTCCAACAATTAACACGATCTCAGAAGAACGAAGCAAGTAAATATACATTCATGTCATTTCTGCAGAATCATGCACGTAAATGTACTTTGAAGTCATTTATGTTGTGCTTCTGTGATTGTGTACGTAGTGTATGCTTTCTCGACGAAAATCTCGCTCAAAGTAAATTTTCAAAACGATTGCGTTTTTCGCATGATTCCTTACTCGTCTGATATAGCAGAATGCAGCAAAGCAATGATTCTTCCGTTTCTACCGCTGTTTCCAACAATTAACACGATCTCAGAAGAACGAAGCAAGTAAATATACATTCATGTCATTTCTGCAGAATCATGCACATAAATCTACATTGAAGTCATTTATGTTGTGCTTCTGTGCTTTTGTACTTAGTGTATTCTTTCTCGACGAAAATCTCGCTCAAACTAAATTTTCACCCACATTGTATGTTTGCTTACTCGCCTGTTGGAGCAGAATGCAGCAAAGCAATGATTCTTCCGTTTCTACCGCAGTTTCCAACAATTAACACGATCTCAGAAGAACGAAGCAAGTAAATATACATTCATGTCATTTCTGCAGAATCATGCACGTAAATGTACTTTGAAGTCATTTATGTTGTGATTCTGTGATTGTGTACGTAGTGTATGCTTTCTCGACGAAAATGTCGCTCCAAGTAAATTTTCAAAACGATTGTGTTTTTTGCATGATTCCTTACTCGTCTGATATAGCAGAATGCAGCAAAGCAAAGATTCTTTCGTTCCCATCGCAGTTTCCAACAATTAACACTATCTCAGAAGAACGAAGCAAGTAAATATACATTCATGTCATTGCTGCAGAATCATGCACGTAAATGTACTTTGAAGTCATTTATGTTGTGCTTCTGTGATTGTGTACGTAGTGTATGCTTTCTCGACGAAAATCTCGCTCAAAGTAAATTTTCAAAACGATTGCGTTTTTCGCATGATTCCTTACTCGTCTGAAATAGCAGAATGCAGCAAAGCAATGATTCTTCCGTTTCTACCGCAGTTTCCAACAATTAACACGATCTCAGAAGAACGAAGCAAGTAAATATACATTAATGTCATTTCTGCAGAATCATGCACATAAATGTACTTTGAAGTCATTTATGTTGTGCTTCTGTGATTGTGTACGTAGTGTATGCTTTCTCGACGAAAATCTCGCTCAAAGTAAATTTTCAAAACGATTGCGTTTTTCGCATGATTCCTTACTCGTCTGATATAGCAGAATGAAGCAAAGCAAAGATTCTTTCGTTTCCATCGCAGTTTCCAACAATTAACACGATCTCAGAAGAATGAAGCAAGTAAAAATACATTAATGTCATTTCTGCAGAATCATGCACATAAATCTACATTGAAGTCATTTATGTTGTGCTTCTGTGCTTTTGTACGTAGTGTATTCTTTCTCGACGAAAATCTCGCTCAAAGTAAATTTTCACCCACATTGTATGTTTGCTCACTCACCTGTTGGAGCAGAATGCAGCAAAGGAATTATTCTTCCGTTTCTACCGCAGTTTCCAACAATTAACACGATCTCAGAAGAACGAAGCAGGTAAATATACATTCATGTCATTTCTGCAGAATCATGCACATAAATCTACATTGAAGTCATTTATGTTGTGCTTCTGTGATTGTGTACGTAGTGTATGCTTTCTCGACGAAAATCTCGCTCAAAGTAATTTTTCACCCACATTGTATGTTTGCTCACTCGCCTGTTGGAGCAGAATGCAGCAAAGCAATGATTCTTCCGTTTCTACCGCAGTTTCCAACAATTAACACGATCTCAGAAGAACGAAGCAAGTAAATATACATTCATGTCATTTCTGCAGAATCATGCACGTAAATGTACTTTGAAGTCATTTATGTTGTGCTTCTGTGATTGTGTACGTAGTGTATGCTTTCTCGACGAAAATGTCGCTCCAAGTAAATTTTCAAAACGATTGTGTTTTTTGCATGATTCCTTACTCGTCTGATATAGCAGAATGCAGCAAAGCAATGATTCTTCCGTTTCTACCGCAGTTTCCAACAATTAACACGATCTCAGAAGAACGAAGCAAGTAAATATACATTAATGTCATTTCTGCAGAATCATGCACATAAATGTACTTTGAAGTCATTTATGTTGTGCTTCTGTGATTGTGTACGTAGTGTATGCTTTCTCGACGAAAATCTCGCTCAAAGTAAATTTTCAAAACGATTGCGTTTTTCGCATGATTCCTTACTCGTCTGATATAGCAGAATGAAGCAAAGCAAAGATTCTTTCGTTTCCATCGCAGTTTCCAACAATTAACACGATCTCAGAAGAATGAAGCAAGTAAAAATACATTAATGTCATTTCTGCAGAATCATGCACATAAATCTACATTGAAGTCATTTATGTTGTGCTTCTGTGCTTTTGTACGTAGTGTATTCTTTCTCGACGAAAATCTCGCTCAAAGTAAATTTTCACCCACATTGTATGTTTGCTCACTCACCTGTTGGAGCAGAATGCAGCAAAGCAATTATTCTTCCGTTTCTACCGCAGTTTCCAACAATTAACACGATCTCAGAAGAACGAAGCAGGTAAATATACATTCATGTCATTTCTGCAGAATCATGCACATAAATCTACATTGAAGTCATTTATGTTGTGCTTCTGTGATTGTGTACGTAGTGTATGCTTTCTCGACGAAAATCTCGCTCAAAGTAATTTTTCACCCACATTGTATGTTTGCTCACTCGTCTGTTGGAGCAGAATGCAGCAAAGCAATGATTCTTCCGTTTCTACCGCAGTTTCCAAGAATTAACACGATCTCAGAAGAATGAAGCAAGTAAATATACATTCATGTCATTTCTGCAGAATCATGTACGTAAATGTACTTTGAAGTCATTTATGTTGTGCATCTGTGCTTTTGTACGTGGTGTATGCTTTCTCGCTGAAAATCTCGCTCAAAGTAAATTTTCAAAACGATTGTGTTTTTTGCATGATTCCTTACTCGTCTGATATAGCAGAATGCAGCAAAGCAAAGATTCTTTCGTTCCCATCGCAGTTTCCAACAATTAACACTATCTCAGAAGAACGAAGCAAGTAAATATACATTCATGTCATTTCTGCAGAATCATGCACATAAATCTACATTGAAGTCATTTATGTTGTGCTTCTGTGCTTTTGTACGTAGTGTATTCTTTCTCGACGAAAATCTCGCTCAAAGTAAATTTTCAAAACGATTGCGTTTTTTGCATGATTGCTTAACTCGTCTGATATAGCAGAATGAAGCAAAGCAAAGATTCTTTCGTTTCCATCGCAGTTTCCAACAATTAACACGATCTCAGAAGAATGAAGCAAGTAAAAATACATTAATGTCATTTCTGCAGAATCATGCACATAAATCTACATTGAAGTCATTTATGTTGTGCTTCTGTGCTTTTGTACGTAGTGTATTCTTTCTCGACGAAAATCTCGCTCAAAGTAAATTTTCACCCACATTGTATGTTTGCTCACTCGCCTGTTGGAGCAGAATGCAGCAAAGCAATGATTCTTCCGTTTCCACCGCAGTTTCCAACAATTAACACGATCTCAGAAGAACGAAGCAAGTAAATGTACATTCATGTCATTTCTGCAGAATCATGCACATAAATCTACATTGAAGGCATTTATGTTGTGCTTCTGTGCTTTTGTACGTAGTGTATTCTTTCTCGAAGAAAATCTCGCTCAAAGTAAATTTTCACCCACATTGTATGTTTGGTCACTCGCCTGTTGGAGCAGAATGCAGCAAAGCAATGATTCTTCCGTTTCTACCGCAGTTTCCAACAATTAACACGATCTCAGAAGAATGAAGCAAGTAAATATACATTCATGTCATTTCTGCAGAATCATGCACATGAATCTACATTGAAGTCATTAATGTTGTGCTTCTGTTCTTTTGTACGTCCTGTATTTTTTCTCGACGAAATTCTCGCTCAAAGTAAATTGTCAAAACGATTGTGTTTTTTGAATGATTACTTACTCGCCTGATATAGCAGAATGCATCAAAGCAAAGATTGTTCCGTTTTCATCGCAGTTTCCAACAGTAAATACGATATAATCAGAATGAAGCAAGTAAATATACATCCATGTCATTTCTGCAGAATCATGCACACAAATCTACATTGAAGTCATTTATGTTGTGCTTCTGTGCTTTTGTACGTAGTGTATTCTTTCTGGACGAAAATCTCGCTCAAATTAAATTTTCACCCACATTGTATGTTTGCTCACTCGCCTGTTGGAGCAGAATGCAGCAAAGCAATGATTCTTCCGTTTCTACCGCAGTTTCCAACAATTAACACGATTTCAGAAGAACGAAGCAAGTAAATATACATTCAAGTCATTTCTGCAGAATCATGCACATAAATGTACTTGGAAGTCATTTATGTTGTGCTTCTGTGATTGTGTACGTAGTGTATGCTTTCTCGACGAAAATCTCGCTCAAAGTAAATTTTCAAAACGATAGCGTTTTTTGCATGGTTGCTTACTCGTCTGATATAGCAGAATGAAGCAAAGCAAAGATTCTTTCGTTTCCATCGCAGTTTCCAACAATTAACACGATCTCAGAAGAATGAAGCAAGTAAAAATACATTAATGTCATTTCTGCAGAATCATGCACATAAATCTACATTGAAGTCATTTATGTTGTGCTTCTGTGCTTTTGTACGTAGTGTATTCTTTCTCGACGAAAATCTCGCTCAAAGTAAATTTTCACCCACATTGTATGTTTGCTCACTCACCTGTTGGAGCAGAATGCAGCAAAGCAATGATTCTTCCGTTTCTACCGCAGTTTCCAACAATTAACACGATCTCAGAAGAACGAAGCAGGTAAATATACATTCATGTCATTTCTGCAGAATCATGCACATAAATCTACATTGAAGTCATTTATGTTGTGCTTCTGTGCTTTTGTACGTAGTGTATTCTTTCTCGACGAAAATCTCGCTCAAAGTAAATTTTCAAAACGATTGTGTTTTTTGCATGATTCCTTACTCGTCTGATATAGCAGAATGCAGCAAAGCAAAGATTCTTTCGTTCCCATCGCAGTTTCCAACAATTAACACTATCTCAGAAGAACGAAGCAAGTAAATATACATTCATGTCATTTCTGCAGAATCATGCACGTAAATGTACTTTGAAGTCATTTATGTTGTGCTTCTGTGATTGTGTACGTAGTGTATGCTTTCTCGACGAAAATCTCGCTCAAAGTAAATTTTCAAAACGATTGCGTTTTTCGCATGATTCCTTACTCGTCTGTTATAGCAGAATGCAGCAAAGCAATGATTCTTCCGTTTCTACCGCTGTTTCCAACAATTAACACGATCTCAGAAGAACGAAGCAAGTAAATATACATTCATGTCATTTCTGCAGAATCATGCACATAAATCTACATTGAAGTCATTTATGTTGTGCTTCTGTGCTTTTGTACGTAGTGTATTCTTTCTCGAAGAAAATCTCGCTCAAAGTAAATTTTCACCCACATTGTATGTTTGGTCACTCGCCTGTTGGAGCAGAATGCAGCAAAGCAATGATTCTTCCGTTTCTACCGCAGTTTCCAACAATTAACACGATCTCAGAAGAATGAAGCAAGTAAATATACATTCATGTCATTTCTGCAGAATCATGCACATGAATCTACATTGAAGTCATTAATGTTGTGCTTCTGTTCTTTTGTACGTCCTGTATTTTTTCTCGACGAAATTCTCGCTCAAAGTAAATTGTCAAAACGATTGTGTTTTTTGAATGATTACTTACTCGCCTGATATAGCAGAATGCATCAAAGCAAAGATTCTTCCGTTTTCATCGCAGTTTCCAACAGTAAATACGATATAATCAGAATGAAGCAAGTAAATATACATCCATGTCATTTCTGCAGAATCATGCACACAAATCTACATTGAAGTCATTTATGTTGTGCTTCTTTGCTTTTGTACGTAGTGTATTCTTTCTGGACGAAAATCTCGCTCAAATTAAATTTTCACCCACATTGTATGTTTGCTCACTCGCCTGTTGGAGCAGAATGCAGCAAAGCAATGATTCTTCCGTTTCTACCGCAGTTTCCAACAATTAACACGATCTCAGAAGAATGAAGCAAGTAAATATACATTCATGTCATTTCTGTAGAATCTTGCACATGAATCTACATTGAAGTCATTAATGTTGTACTTCTGTTCTTTTGACGTCCTGTATTTTTTCTCGACGAAATTCTCGCTCAAAGTAAATTGTCAAAACGATTGTGTTTTTTGAATGATTACTTACTCGCCTGATATAGCAGAATGCATCAAAGCAAAGATTATTTCGTTACTATCGCAGTTTCCAACAATTAACACGATCTCAGAAGAACGAAGCAAGTAAATATACATGCATGTCATTTCTGCAGAATCATGCCCATAAATGTACTTTGAAGTAATTTATGTTGTGATTCTGTGATTGTGTACGTAGTGTGTGCTTTCTCGACGATAATGTCGCTCCAAGTAAATTTTCAAAACGATTGTGTTTTTTGCATGATTCCTTACTCGTCTGATATAGCAGAATGCAGCAAAGCAAAGATTCTTCCGTTTCTACCGCAGTTTCCAACAATTAACACGATCTCAGAAGAACGAAGCAAGTAAATATACATTCATGTCATTTCTGCAGAATCATGCACATAAATCTACATTGAAGTCATTTATGTTGTGCTTCTGTGATTGTGTACGTAGTGTATTCTTTCTCGACGAAAATCTCGCTCAAAGTAAATTTTCAAAACGATTGTGTTTTTTGCATGATTCCTTACTCGTCTGATATAGCAGAATGCAGCAAAGCAAAGATTCTTTCGTTCCCATAGCAGTTTCCAACAATTAACACGATCTCAGAAGAACGAAGCAAGTAAATATACATTCATGTCATTTCTGCAGAATCATGCACGTAAATGTACTTTGAAGTCATTTATTTTGTGCTTCTGTGATTGTGTACGTAGTGTATGCTTTCTCGACGAAAATCTCGCTCAAAGTAAATTTTCAAAACGATTGCGTTTTTCGCATGATTCCTTACTCGTCTGATATAGCAGAATGCAGCAAAGCAAAGATTCTTCCGTTTCTACCGCAGTTTCCAACAATTAACACGATCTCAGAAGAACGAAGCAAGTAAATATACATTCATGTCATTTCTGCAGAATCATGCACGTAAATGTACTTTGAAGTCATTTATGTTGTGCTTCTGTGATTGTGTACGTAGTGTATGCTTTCTCGACGAAAATCTCGCTCAAAGTAAATTTTCAAAACGATTGTGTTTTTTGCATGATTCCTTACTCGTCTGATATAGCAGAATGCAGCAAAGCAAAGATTCTTTCGTTCCCATCGCAGTTTCCAACAATTAACACTATCTCAGAAGAACGAAGCAAGTAAATATACATTCATGTCATTTCTGCAGAATCATGCACGTAAATGTACTTTGAAGTCATTTATGTTGTGCTTCTGTGATTGTGTACGTAGTGTATGCTTTCTCGACGAAAATCTCGCTCAAAGTAAATTTTCAAAACGATTGCGTTTTTCGCATGATTCCTTACTCGTCTGAAATAGCAGAATGCAGCAAAGCAATGATTCTTCCGTTTCTACCGCAGTTTCCAACAATTAACACGATCTCAGAAGAACGAAGCAACTAAATATACATTAATGTCATTTCTGCAGAATCATGCACATAAATGTACTTTGAAGTCATTTATGTTGTGCTTCTGTGATTGTGTACGTAGTGTATGCTTTCTCGACGAAAATCTCGCTCAAAGTAAATTTTCAAAACGATTGCGTTTTTCGCATGATTCCTTACTCGTCTGATATAGCAGAATGAAGCAAAGCAAAGATTCTTTCGTTTCCATCGCAGTTTCCAACAATTAACACGATCTCAGAAGAATGAAGCAAGTAAAAATACATTAATGTCATTTCTGCAGAATCATGCACATAAATCTACATTGAAGTCATTTATGTTGTGCTTCTGTGCTTTTGTACGTAGTGTATTCTTTCTCGACGAAAATCTCGCTCAAAGTAAATTTGCACCCACATTGTATGTTTGCTCACTCGCCTGTTGGAGCAGAATGCAGCAAAGCAATGATTCTTCCGTTTCTACCGCAGTTTCCAACAATTAACACGATCTCAGAAGAACGAAGCAAGTAAATGTACATTCATGTCATTTCTGCAGAATCATGCACATAAATCTACATTGAAGGCATTTATGTTGTGCTTCTGTGCTTTTGTACGTAGTGTATTCTTTCTCGAAGAAAATCTCGCTCAAAGTAAATTTTCACCCACATTGTATGTTTGGTCACTCGCCTGTTGGAGCAGAATGCAGCAAAGCAATGATTCTTCCGTTTCTACCGCAGTTTCCAACAATTAACACGATCTCAGAAGAATGAAGCAAGTAAATATACATTCATGTCATTTCTGCAGAATCATGCACATGAATCTACATTGAAGTCATTAATGTTGTGCTTCTGTTCTTTTGTACGTCCTGTATTTTTTCTCGACGAAATTCTCGCTCAAAGTAAATTGTCAAAACGATTGTGTTTTTTGAATGATTACTTACTCGCCTGATATAGCAGAATGCATCAAAGCAAAGATTCTTCCGTTTTCATCGCAGTTTCCAACAGTAAATACGATATAATCAGAATGAAGCAAGTAAATATACATCCATGTCATTTCTGCAGAATCATGCACACAAATCTACATTGAAGTCATTTATGTTGTGCTTCTGTGCTTTTGTACGTAGTGTATTCTTTCTGGACGAAAATCTCGCTCAAATTAAATTTTCACCCACATTGTATGTTTGCTCACTCGCCTGTTGGAGCAGAATGCAGCAAAGCAATGATTCTTCCGTTTCTACCGCAGTTTCCAACAATTAACACGATTTCAGAAGAACGAAGCAAGTAAATATACATTCAAGTCATTTCTGCAGAATCATGCACATAAATGTACTTGGAAGTCATTTATGTTGTGCTTCTGTGATTGTGTACGTAGTGTATGCTTTCTCGACGAAAATCTCGCTCAAAGTAAATTTTCAAAACGATAGCGTTTTTTGCATGGTTGCTTACTCGTCTGATATAGCAGAATGAAGCAAAGCAAAGATTCTTTCGTTTCCATCGCAGTTTCCAACAATTAACACGATCTCAGAAGAATGAAGCAAGTAAAAATACATTAATGTCATTTCTGCAGAATCATGCACATAAATCTACATTGAAGTCATTTATGTTGTGCTTCTGTGCTTTTGTACGTAGTGTATTCTTTCTCGACGAAAATCTCGCTCAAAGTAAATTTTCACCCACATTGTATGTTTGCTCACTCACCTGTTGGAGCAGAATGCAGCAAAGCAATGATTCTTCCGTTTCTACCGCTGTTTCCAACAATTAACACGATCTCAGAAGAACGAAGCAGGTAAATATACATTCATGTCATTTCTGCAGAATCATGCACATAAATCTACATTGAAGTCATTTATGTTGTGCTTCTGTGCTTTTGTACGTAGTGTATTCTTTCTCGACGAAAATCTCGCTCAAAGTAAATTTTCAAAACGATTGTGTTTTTTGCATGATTCCTTACTCGTCTGATATAGCAGAATGCAGCAAAGCAAAGATTCTTTCGTTCCCATCGCAGTTTCCAACAATTAACACGATCTCAGAAGAACGAAGCAAGTAAATATACATTCATGTCATTTCTGCAGAATCATGCACGTAAATGTACTTTGAAGTCATTTATGTTGTGCTTCTGTGATTGTGTACGTAGTGTATGCTTTCTCGACGAAAATCTCGCTCAAAGTAAATTTTCAAAACGATTGTGTTTTTTGCATGATTCCTTACTCGTCTGATATAGCAGAATGCAGCAAAGCAAAGATTCTTTCGTTCCCATCGCAGTTTCCAACAATTAACACTATCTCAGAAGAACGAAGCAAGTAAATATACATTCATGTCATTTCTGCAGAATCATGCACGTAAATGTACTTTGAAGTCATTTATGTTGTGCTTCTGTGATTGTGTACGTAGTGTATGCTTTCTCGACGAAAATCTCGCTCAAAGTAAATTTTCAAAACGATTGCGATTTTCGCATGATTCCTTACTCGTCTGAAATAGCAGAATGCAGCAAAGCAATGATTCTTCCGTTTCTACCGCAGTTTCCAACAATTAACACGATCTCAGAAGAACGAAGCAACTAAATATACATTAATGTCATTTCTGCAGAATCATGCACATAAATGTACTTTGAAGTCATTTATGTTGTGCTTCTGTGATTGTGTACGTAGTGTATGCTTTCTCGACGAAAATCTCGCTCAAAGTAAATTTTCAAAACGATTGCGTTTTTCGCATGATTCCTTACTCGTCTGATATAGCAGAATGAAGCAAAGCAAAGATTCTTTCGTTTCCATCGCAGTTTCCAACAATTAACAGGATCTCAGAAGAATGAAGCAAGTAAAAATACATTAATGTCATTTCTGCAGAATCATGCACATAAATCTACATTGAAGTCATTTATGTTGTGGTTCTGTGCTTTTGTACGTAGTGTATTCTTTCTCGACGAAAATCTCGCTCAAAGTAAATTTTCACCCACATTGTATGTTTGCTCACTCACCTGTTGGAGCAGAATGCAGCAAAGCAATGATTCTTCCGTTTCTACCGCAGTTTCCAACAATTAACACGATCTCAGAAGAACGAAGCAGGTAAATATACATTCATGTCATTTCTGCAGAATCATGCACATAAATCTACATTGAAGTCATTTATGTTGTGCTTCTGTGATTGTGTACGTAGTGTATGCTTTCTCGACGAAAATCTCGCTCAAAGTAAATTTTCAAAACGATTGCGTTTTTCGCATGATTCCTTACTCGTCTGATATAGCAGAATGCAGCAAAGCAATGATTCTTCCATTTCTACCGCAGTTTCCAACAATTAACACGATCTCAGAAGAACGAAGCAAGTAAATATACATTAATGTCATTTCTGCAGAATCATGCACATAAATGTACTTGGAAGTCATTTATGTTGTGCTTCTGTGATTGTGTACGTAGTGTATGCTTTCTCGACGAAAATCTCGCTCAAAGTAAATTTTCAAAACGATTGCGTTTTTCGCATGATTCCTTACTCGTCTGATATAGCAGAATGCAGCAAAGCAATGATTCTTCCGTTTCTACCGCTGTTTCCAACAATTAACACGATCTCAGAAGAACGAAGCAAGTAAATATACATTCATGTCATTTCTGCAGAATCATGCACATAAATCTACATTGAAGTGATTTATGTTGTGCTTCTGTGCTTTTGTACGTAGTGTATTCTTTCTCGACGAAAATCTCGCTCAAAGTAAATTTTCACCCACATTGTATGTTTGCTCACTCGCCTGTTGGAGCAGAATGCAGCAAAGCAATGATTCTTCCGTTTCTACCGCAGTTTCCAACTATTAACACGATCTCAGAAGAACGAAGCAAGTAAATGTACATTCATGTCATTTCTGCAGAATCATGCACATAAATCTACATTGAAGGCATTTATGTTGTGCTTCTGTGCTTTTGTACGTAGTGTATTCTTTCTCGAAGAAAATCTCGCTCAAAGTAAATTTTCACCCACATTGTATGTTTGGTCACTCGCCTGTTGGAGCAGAATGCAGCAAAGCAATGATTCTTCCGTTTCTACCGCAGTTTCCAACAATTAACACGATCTCAGAAGAATGAAGCAAGTAAATATACATTCATGTCATTTCTGCAGAATCATGCACATGAATCTACATTGAAGTCATTAATGTTGTGCTTCTGTTCTTTTGTACGTCCTGTATTTTTTCTCGACGAAATTCTCGCTCAAAGTAAATTGTCAAAACGATTGTGTTTTTTGAATGATTACTTACTCGCCTGATATAGCAGAATGCATCAAAGCAAAGATTCTTCCGTTTTCATCGCAGTTTCCAACAGTAAATACGATATAATCAGAATGAAGCAAGTAAATATACATCCATGTCATTTCTGCAGAATCATGCACACAAATCTACATTGAAGTCATTTATGTTGTGCTTCTGTGCTTTTGTACGTAGTGTATTCTTTCTGGACGAAAATCTCGCTCAAATTAAATTTTCACCCACATTGTATGTTTGCTCACTCGCCTGTTGGAGCAGAATGCAGCAAAGCAATGATTCTTCCGTTTCTACCGCAGTTTCCAACAATTAACACGATCTCAGAAGAATGAAGCAAGTAAATATACATTCATGTCATTTCTGTAGAATCTTGCACATGAATCTACATTGAAGTCATTAATGTTGTACTTCTGTTCTTTTGACGTCCTGTATTTTTTCTCGACGAAATTCTCGCTCAAAGTAAATTGTCAAAACGATTGTGTTTTTTGAATGATTACTTACTCGCCTGATATAGCAGAATGCATCAAAGCAAAGATTATTTCGTTACTATCGCAGTTTCCAACAATTAACACGATCTCAGAAGAACGAAGCAAGTAAATATACATGCATGTCATTTCTGCAGAATCATGCCCATAAATGTACTTTGAAGTAATTTATGTTGTGATTCTGTGATTGTGTACGTAGTGTGTGCTTTCTCGACGATAATGTCGCTCCAAGTAAATTTTCAAAACGATTGTGTTTTTTGCATGATTCCTTACTCGTCTGATATAGCAGAATGCAGCAAAGCAAAGATTCTTCCGTTTCTACCGCAGTTTCCAACAATTAACACGATCTCAGAAGAACGAAGCAAGTAAATATACATTCATGTCATTTCTGCAGAATCATGCACATAAATCTACATTGAAGTCATTTATGTTGTGCTTCTGTGATTGTGTACGTAGTGTATTCTTTCTCGACGAAAATCTCGCTCAAAGTAAATTTTCAAAACGATTGTGTTTTTTGCATGATTCCTTACTCGTCTGATATAGCAGAATGCAGCAAAGCAAAGATTCTTTCGTTCCCATAGCAGTTTCCAACAATTAACACGATCTCAGAAGAACGAAGCAGGTAAATATACATTCATGTCATTTCTGCAGAATCATGCACATAAATCTACATTGAAGTCATTTATGTTGTGCTTCTGTGCTTTTGTACGTAGTGTATTCTTTCTCGACGAAAATCTCGCTCAAAGTAAATTTTCAAAACGATTGTGTTTTTTGCATGATTCCTTACTCGTCTGATATAGCAGAATGCAGCAAAGCAAAGCTTCTTTCGTTCCCATCGCAGTTTCCAACAATTAACACTATCTCAGAAGAACGAAGCAAGTAAATATACATTCATGTCATTTCTGCAGAATCATGCACGTAAATGTACTTTGAAGTCATTTATGTTGTGCTTCTGTGATTGTGTACGTAGTGTATGCTTTCTCGACGAAAATCTCGCTCAAAGTAAATTTTCAAAACGATTGCGTTTTTCGCATGATTCCTTACTCGTCTGAAATAGCAGAATGCAGCAAAGCAATGATTCTTCCGTTTCTACCGCAGTTTCCAACAATTAACACGATCTCAGAAGAACGAAGCAAGTAAATATACATTCAAGTCATTTCTGCAGAATCATGCACATAAATGTACTTGGAAGTCATTTATGTTGTGCTTCTGTGATTGTGTACGTAGTGTATGCTTTCTCGACGAAAATCTCGCTCAAAGTAAATTTTCAAAACGATAGCGTTTTTTGCATGGTTGCTTACTCGTCTGATATAGCAGAATGAAGCAAAGCAAAGATTCTTTCGTTTCCATCGCAGTTTCCAACAATTAACACGATCTCAGAAGAATGAAGCAAGTAAAAATACATTAATGTCATTTCTGCAGAATCATGCACATAAATCTACATTGAAGTCATTTATGTTGTGCTTCTGTGCTTTTGTACGTAGTGTATTCTTTCTCGACGAAAATCTCGCTCAAAGTAAATTTTCACCCACATTGTATGTTTGCTCACTCACCTGTTGGAGCAGAATGCAGCAAAGCAATGATTCTTCCGTTTCTACCGCAGTTTCCAACAATTAACACGATCTCAGAAGAACGAAGCAGGTAAATATACATTCATGTCATTTCTGCAGAATCATGCACATAAATCTACATTGAAGTCATTTATGTTGTGCTTCTGTGCTTTTGTACGTAGTGTATTCTTTCTCGACGAAAATCTCGCTCAAAGTAAATTTTCAAAACGATTGTGTTTTTTGCATGATTCCTTACTCGTCTGATATAGCAGAATGCAGCAAAGCAAAGATTCTTTCGTTCCCATCGCAGTTTCCAACAATTAACACGATCTCAGAAGAACGAAGCAAGTAAATATACATTCATGTCATTTCTGCAGAATCATGCACGTAAATGTACTTTGAAGTCATTTATGTTGTGCTTCTGTGATTGTGTACGTAGTGTATGCTTTCTCGACGAAAATCTCGCTCAAAGTAAATTTTCAAAACGATTGTGTTTTTTGCATGATTCCTTACTCGTCTGATATAGCAGAATGCAGCAAAGCAAAGATTCTTTCGTTCCCATCGCAGTTTCCAACAATTAACACTATCTCAGAAGAACGAAGCAAGTAAATATACATTCATGTCATTTCTGCAGAATCATGCACGTAAATGTACTTTGAAGTCATTTATGTTGTGCTTCTGTGATTGTGTACGTAGTGTATGCTTTCTCGACGAAAATCTCGCTCAAAGTAAATTTTCAAAACGATTGCGATTTTCGCATGATTCCTTACTCGTCTGAAATAGCAGAATGCAGCAAAGCAATGATTCTTCCGTTTCTACCGCAGTTTCCAACAATTAACACGATCTCAGAAGAACGAAGCAACTAAATATACATTAATGTCATTTCTGCAGAATCATGCACATAAATGTACTTTGAAGTCATTTATGTTGTGCTTCTGTGATTGTGTACGTAGTGTATGCTTTCTCGACGAAAATCTCGCTCAAAGTAAATTTTCAAAACGATTGCGTTTTTCGCATGATTCCTTACTCGTCTGATATAGCAGAATGAAGCAAAGCAAAGATTCTTTCGTTTCCATCGCAGTTTCCAACAATTAACAGGATCTCAGAAGAATGAAGCAAGTAAAAATACATTAATGTCATTTCTGCAGAATCATGCACATAAATCTACATTGAAGTCATTTATGTTGTGGTTCTGTGCTTTTGTACGTAGTGTATTCTTTCTCGACGAAAATCTCGCTCAAAGTAAATTTTCACCCACATTGTATGTTTGCTCACTCACCTGTTGGAGCAGAATGCAGCAAAGCAATGATTCTTCCGTTTCTACCGCAGTTTCCAACAATTAACACGATCTCAGAAGAACGAAGCAGGTAAATATACATTCATGTCATTTCTGCAGAATCATGCACATAAATCTACATTGAAGTCATTTATGTTGTGCTTCTGTGATTGTGTACGTAGTGTATGCTTTCTCGACGAAAATCTCGCTCAAAGTAAATTTTCAAAACGATTGCGTTTTTCGCATGATTCCTTACTCGTCTGATATAGCAGAATGCAGCAAAGCAATGATTCTTCCATTTCTACCGCAGTTTCCAACAATTAACACGATCTCAGAAGAACGAAGCAAGTAAATATACATTAATGTCATTTCTGCAGAATCATGCACATAAATGTACTTGGAAGTCATTTATGTTGTGCTTCTGTGATTGTGTACGTAGTGTATGCTTTCTCGACGAAAATCTCGCTCAAAGTAAATTTTCAAAACGATTGCGTTTTTCGCATGATTCCTTACTCGTCTGATATAGCAGAATGCAGCAAAGCAATGATTCTTCCGTTTCTACCGCTGTTTCCAACAATTAACACGATCTCAGAAGAACGAAGCAAGTAAATATACATTCATGTCATTTCTGCAGAATCATGCACATAAATCTACATTGAAGTGATTTATGTTGTGCTTCTGTGCTTTTGTACGTAGTGTATTCTTTCTCGACGAAAATCTCGCTCAAAGTAAATTTTCACCCACATTGTATGTTTGCTCACTCGCCTGTTGGAGCAGAATGCAGCAAAGCAATGATTCTTCCGTTTCTACCGCAGTTTCCAACTATTAACACGATCTCAGAAGAACGAAGCAAGTAAATGTACATTCATGTCATTTCTGCAGAATCATGCACATAAATCTACATTGAAGGCATTTATGTTGTGCTTCTGTGCTTTTGTACGTAGTGTATTCTTTCTCGAAGAAAATCTCGCTCAAAGTAAATTTTCACCCACATTGTATGTTTGGTCACTCGCCTGTTGGAGCAGAATGCAGCAAAGCAATGATTCTTCCGTTTCTACCGCAGTTTCCAACAATTAACACGATCTCAGAAGAATGAAGCAAGTAAATATACATTCATGTCATTTCTGCAGAATCATGCACATGAATCTACATTGAAGTCATTAATGTTGTGCTTCTGTTCTTTTGTACGTCCTGTATTTTTTCTCGACGAAATTCTCGCTCAAAGTAAATTGTCAAAACGATTGTGTTTTTTGAATGATTACTTACTCGCCTGATATAGCAGAATGCATCAAAGCAAAGATTCTTCCGTTTTCATCGCAGTTTCCAACAGTAAATACGATATAATCAGAATGAAGCAAGTAAATATACATCCATGTCATTTCTGCAGAATCATGCACACAAATCTACATTGAAGTCATTTATGTTGTGCTTCTGTGCTTTTGTACGTAGTGTATTCTTTCTGGACGAAAATCTCGCTCAAATTAAATTTTCACCCACATTGTATGTTTGCTCACTCGCCTGTTGGAGCAGAATGCAGCAAAGCAATGATTCTTCCGTTTCTACCGCAGTTTCCAACAATTAACACGATCTCAGAAGAATGAAGCAAGTAAATATACATTCATGTCATTTCTGTAGAATCTTGCACATGAATCTACATTGAAGTCATTAATGTTGTACTTCTGTTCTTTTGACGTCCTGTATTTTTTCTCGACGAAATTCTCGCTCAAAGTAAATTGTCAAAACGATTGTGTTTTTTGAATGATTACTTACTCGCCTGATATAGCAGAATGCATCAAAGCAAAGATTATTTCGTTACTATCGCAGTTTCCAACAATTAACACGATCTCAGAAGAACGAAGCAAGTAAATATACATGCATGTCATTTCTGCAGAATCATGCCCATAAATGTACTTTGAAGTAATTTATGTTGTGATTCTGTGATTGTGTACGTAGTGTGTGCTTTCTCGACGATAATGTCGCTCCAAGTAAATTTTCAAAACGATTGTGTTTTTTGCATGATTCCTTACTCGTCTGATATAGCAGAATGCAGCAAAGCAAAGATTCTTCCGTTTCTACCGCAGTTTCCAACAATTAACACGATCTCAGAAGAACGAAGCAAGTAAATATACATTCATGTCATTTCTGCAGAATCATGCACATAAATCTACATTGAAGTCATTTATGTTGTGCTTCTGTGATTGTGTACGTAGTGTATTCTTTCTCGACGAAAATCTCGCTCAAAGTAAATTTTCAAAACGATTGTGTTTTTTGCATGATTCCTTACTCGTCTGATATAGCAGAATGCAGCAAAGCAAAGATTCTTTCGTTCCCATAGCAGTTTCCAACAATTAACACGATCTCAGAAGAACGAAGCAGGTAAATATACATTCATGTCATTTCTGCAGAATCATGCACATAAATCTACATTGAAGTCATTTATGTTGTGCTTCTGTGCTTTTGTACGTAGTGTATTCTTTCTCGACGAAAATCTCGCTCAAAGTAAATTTTCAAAACGATTGTGTTTTTTGCATGATTCCTTACTCGTCTGATATAGCAGAATGCAGCAAAGCAAAGCTTCTTTCGTTCCCATCGCAGTTTCCAACAATTAACACTATCTCAGAAGAACGAAGCAAGTAAATATACATTCATGTCATTTCTGCAGAATCATGCACGTAAATGTACTTTGAAGTCATTTATGTTGTGCTTC
Source organism: Hydrolagus colliei (assembly GCA_035084275.1). Lineage (NCBI taxonomy): Eukaryota > Metazoa > Chordata > Chondrichthyes > Chimaeriformes > Chimaeridae > Hydrolagus > Hydrolagus colliei. The sequence continues at coordinate 31,165 of JAYJKW010000259.1, read as the reverse complement.
TGTGATTGTGTACGTAGTGTATGCTTTCTCGACGAAAATCTCGCTCAAAGTAAATTTTCAAAACGATTGCGTTTTTCGCATGATTCCTTACTCGTCTGAAATAGCAGAATGCAGCAAAGCAATGATTCTTCCGTTTCTACCGCAGTTTCCAACAATTAACACGATCTCAGAAGAACGAAGCAAGTAAATATACATTCAAGTCATTTCTGCAGAATCATGCACATAAATGTACTTGGAAGTCATTTATGTTGTGCTTCTGTGATTGTGTACGTAGTGTATGCTTTCTCGACGAAAATCTCGCTCAAAGTAAATTTTCAAAACGATAGCGTTTTTTGCATGGTTGCTTACTCGTCTGATATAGCAGAATGAAGCAAAGCAAAGATTCTTTCGTTTCCATCGCAGTTTCCAACAATTAACACGATCTCAGAAGAATGAAGCAAGTAAAAATACATTAATGTCATTTCTGCAGAATCATGCACATAAATCTACATTGAAGTCATTTATGTTGTGCTTCTGTGCTTTTGTACGTAGTGTATTCTTTCTCGACGAAAATCTCGCTCAAAGTAAATTTTCACCCACATTGTATGTTTGCTCACTCACCTGTTGGAGCAGAATGCAGCAAAGCAATGATTCTTCCGTTTCTACCGCAGTTTCCAACAATTAACACGATCTCAGAAGAACGAAGCAGGTAAATATACATTCATGTCATTTCTGCAGAATCATGCACATAAATCTACATTGAAGTCATTTATGTTGTGCTTCTGTGCTTTTGTACGTAGTGTATTCTTTCTCGACGAAAATCTCGCTCAAAGTAAATTTTCAAAACGATTGTGTTTTTTGCATGATTCCTTACTCGTCTGATATAGCAGAATGCAGCAAAGCAAAGCTTCTTTCGTTCCCATCGCAGTTTCCAACAATTAACACGATCTCAGAAGAACGAAGCAAGTAAATATACATTCATGTCATTTCTGCAGAATCATGCACGTAAATGTACTTTGAAGTCATTTATGTTGTGCTTCTGTGATTGTGTACGTAGTGTATGCTTTCTCGACGAAAATCTCGCTCAAAGTAAATTTTCAAAACGATTGTGTTTTTTGCATGATTCCTTACTCGTCTGATATAGCAGAATGCAGCAAAGCAAAGATTCTTTCGTTCCCATCGCAGTTTCCAACAATTAACACTATCTCAGAAGAACGAAGCAAGTAAATATACATTCATGTCATTTCTGCAGAATCATGCACGTAAATGTACTTTGAAGTCATTTATGTTGTGCTTCTGTGATTGTGTACGTAGTGTATGCTTTCTCGACGAAAATCTCGCTCAAAGTAAATTTTCAAAACGATTGCGTTTTTCGCATGATTCCTTACTCGTCTGAAATAGCAGAATGCAGCAAAGCAATGATTCTTCCGTTTCTACCGCAGTTTCCAACAATTAACACGATCTCAGAAGAACGAAGCAACTAAATATACATTAATGTCATTTCTGCAGAATCATGCACATAAATGTACTTTGAAGTCATTTATGTTGTGCTTCTGTGATTGTGTACGTAGTGTATGCTTTCTCGACGAAAATCTCGCTCAAAGTAAATTTTCAAAACGATTGCGTTTTTCGCATGAGTCCTTACTCGTCTGATATAGCAGAATGAAGCAAAGCAAAGATTCTTTCGTTTCCATCGCAGTTTCCAACAATTAACACGATCTCAGAAGAATGAAGCAAGTAAAAATACATTAATGTCATTTCTGCAGAATCATGCACATAAATCTACATTGAAGTCATTTATGTTGTGCTTCTGTGCTTTTGTACGTAGTGTATTCTTTCTCGACGAAAATCTCGCTCAAAGTAAATTTTCACCCACATTGTATGTTTGCTCACTCACCTGTTGGAGCAGAATGCAGCAAAGCAATGATTCTTCCGTTTCTACCGCAGTTTCCAACAATTAACACGATCTCAGAAGAACGAAGCAAGTAAATATACATTCATGTCATTTCTGCAGAATCATGCACATAAATCTACATTGAAGTCATTTATGTTGTGCTTCTGTGCTTTTGTACGTAGTGTATTCTTTCTCGACGAAAATCTCGCTCAAAGTAAATTTTCACCCACATTGTATGTTTGCTCACTCGTTTGTTGGAGCAGTATGCAGCAAAGCAATGATTCTTCCGTTTCTACCGCAGTTTCCAACAATTAACACGATCTCAGAAGAATGAAGCAAGTAAATATACATTCATGTCATTTCTGCAGAATCATGCACATGAATCTACATTGAAGTCATTAATGTTGTGCTTCTGTTCTTTTGTACGTCCTGTATTTTTTCTCGACGAAATTCTCGCTCAAAGTAAATTGTCAAAACGATTGTGTTTTTTGAATGATTACTTACTCGCCTGATATAGCAGAATGCATCAAAGCAAAGATTCTTCCGTTTTCATCGCAGTTTCCAACAGTAAATACGATATAATCAGAATGAAGCAAGTAAATATACATCCATGTCATTTCTGCAGAATCATGCACACAAATCTACATTGAAGTCATTTATGTTGTGCTTCTGTGCTTTTGTACGTAGTGTATTCTTTCTGGACGAAAATCTCGCTCAAATTAAATTTTCACCCACATTGTATGTTTGCTCACTCGCCTGTTGGAGCAGAATGCAGCAAAGCAATGATTCTTCCGTTTCTACCGCAGTTTCCAACAATTAACACGATTTCAGAAGAACGAAGCAAGTAAATATACATTCAAGTCATTTCTGCAGAATCATGCACATAAATGTACTTGGAAGTCATTTATGTTGTGCTTCTGTGATTGTGTACGTAGTGTATGCTTTCTCGACGAAAATCTCGCTCAAAGTAAATTTTCAAAACGATAGCGTTTTTTGCATGGTTGCTTACTCGTCTGATATAGCAGAATGAAGCAAAGCAAAGATTCTTTCGTTTCCATCGCAGTTTCCAACAATTAACACGATCTCAGAAGAATGAAGCAAGTAAAAATACATTAATGTCATTTCTGCAGAATCATGCACATAAATCTACATTGAAGTCATTTATGTTGTGCTTCTGTGCTTTTGTACGTAGTGTATTCTTTCTCGACGAAAATCTCGCTCAAAGTAAATTTTCACCCACATTGTATGTTTGCTGACTCACCTGTTGGAGCAGAATGCAGCAAAGCAATGATTCTTCCGTTTCTACCGCAGTTTCCAACAATTAACACGATCTCAGAAGAACGAAGCAGGTAAATATACATTCATGTTATTTCTGCAGAATCATGCACATAAATCTACATTGAAGTCATTTATGTTGTGCTTCTGTGCTTTTGTACGTAGTGTATTCTTTCTCGACGAAAATCTCGCTCAAAGTAAATTTTCAAAACGATTGTGTTTTTTGCATGATTCCTTACTCGTCTGATATAGCAGAATGCAGCAAAGCAAAGATTCTTTCGTTCCCATCGCAGTTTCCAACAATTAACACGATCTCAGAAGAACGAAGCAAGTAAATATACATTCATGTCATTTCTGCAGAATCATGCACGTAAATGTACTTTGAAGTCATTTATGTTGTGCTTCTGTGATTGTGTACGTAGTGTATGCTTTCTCGACGAAAATCTCGCTCAAAGTAAATTTTCAAAACGATTGTGTTTTTTGCATGATTCCTTACTCGTCTGATATAGCAGAATGCAGCAAAGCAAAGATTCTTTCGTTCCCATCGCAGTTTCCAACAATTAACACTGTCTCAGAAGAACGAAGCAAGTAAATATACATTCATGTCATTTCTGCAGAATCATGCACGTAAATGTACTTTGAAGTCATTTATGTTGTGCTTCTGTGATTGTGTACGTAGTGTATGCTTTCTCGACGAAAATCTCGCTCAAAGTAAATTTTCAAAACGATTGCGTTTTTCGCATGATTCCTTACTCGTCTGAAATAGCAGAATGCAGCAAAGCAATGATTCTTCCGTTTCTACCGCAGTTTCCAACAATTAACACGATCTCAGAAGAACGAAGCAACTAAATATACATAAATGTCATTTCTGCAGAATCATGCACATAAATGTACTTTGAAGTCATTTATGTTGTGCTTCTGTGATTGTGTACGTAGTGTATGCTTTCTCGACGAAAATCTCGCTCAAAGTAAATTTTCAAAACGATTGCGTTTTTCGCATGATTCCTTACTCGTCTGATATAGCAGAATGAAGCAAAGCAAAGATTCTTTCGTTTCCATCGCAGTTTCCAACAATTAACAGGATCTCAGAAGAATGAAGCAAGTAAAAATACATTAATGTCATTTCTGCAGAATCATGCACATAAATCTACATTGAAGTCATTTATGTTGTGCTTCTGTGCTTTTGTACGTAGTGTATTCTTTCTCGACGAAAATCTCGCTCAAAGTAAATTTTCACCCACATTGTATGTTTGCTCACTCACCTGTTGGAGCAGAATGCAGCAAAGCAATGATTCTTCCGTTTCTACCGCAGTTTCCAACAATTAACACGATCTCAGAAGAACGAAGCAGGTAAATATACATTCATGTCATTTCTGCAGAATCATGCACATAAATCTACATTGAAGTCATTTATGTTGTGCTTCTGTGATTGTGTACGTAGTGTATGCTTTCTCGACGAAAATCTCGCTCAAAGTAAATTTTCAAAACGATTGCGTTTTTCGCATGATTCCTTACTCGTCTGATATAGCAGAATGCAGCAAAGCAATGATTCTTCCGTTTCTACCGCAGTTTCCAACAATTAACACGATCTCAGAAGAACGAAGCAAGTAAATATACATTAATGTCATTTCTGCAGAATCATGCACATAAATGTACTTTGAAGTCATTTATGTTGTGCTTCTGTGATTGTGTACGTAGTGTATGCTTTCTCGACGAAAATCTCGCTCAAAGTAAATTTTCAAAACGATTGCGTTTTTCGCATGATTCCTTACTCGTCTGATATAGCAGAATGCAGCAAAGCAATGATTCTTCCGTTTCTACCGCTGTTTCCAACAATTAACACGATCTCAGAAGAACGAAGCAAGTAAATATACATTCATGTCATTTCTGCAGAATCATGCACATAAATCTACATTGAAGTCATTTATGTTGTGCTTCTGTGCTTTTGTACGTAGTGTATTCTTTCTCGACGAAAATCTCGCTCAAAGTAAATTTTCACCCACATTGTATGTTTGCTCACTCGCCTGTTGGAGCAGAATGCAGCAAAGCAATGATTCTTCCGTTTCTACCGCAGTTTCCAACTATTAACACGATCTCAGAAGAACGAAGCAAGTAAATGTACATTCATGTCATTTCTGCAGAATCATGCACATAAATCTACATTGAAGGCATTTATGTTGTGCTTCTGTGCTTTTGTACGTAGTGTATTCTTTCTCGAAGAAAATCTCGCTCAAAGTAAATTTTCACCCACATTGTATGTTTGGTCACTCGCCTGTTGGAGCAGAATGCAGCAAAGCAATGATTCTTCCGTTTCTACCGCAGTTTCCAACAATTAACACGATCTCAGAAGAATGAAGCAAGTAAATATACATTCATGTCATTTCTGCAGAATCATGCACATGAATCTACATTGAAGTCATTAATGTTGTGCTTCTGTTCTTTTGTACGTCCTGTATTTTTTCTCGACGAAATTCTCGCTCAAAGTAAATTGTCAAAACGATTGTGTTTTTTGAATGATTACTTACTCGCCTGATATAGCAGAATGCATCAAAGCAAAGATTCTTCCGTTTTCATCGCAGTTTCCAACAGTAAATACGATATAATCAGAATGAAGCAAGTAAATATACATCCATGTCATTTCTGCAGAATCATGCACACAAATCTACATTGAAGTCATTTATGTTGTGCTTCTGTGCTTTTCTACGTAGTGTATTCTTTCTGGACGAAAATCTCGCTCAAATTAAATTTTCACCCACATTGTATGTTTGCTCACTCGCCTGTTGGAGCAGAATGCAGCAAAGCAATGATTCTTCCGTTTCTACCGCAGTTTCCAACAATTAACACGATTTCAGAAGAACGAAGCAAGTAAATATACATTCAAGTCATTTCTGCAGAATCATGCACATAAATGTACTTGGAAGTCATTTATGTTGTGCTTCTGTGATTGTGTACGTAGTGTATGCTTTCTCGACGAAAATCTCGCTCAAAGTAAATTTTCAAAACGATAGCGTGTTTTGCATGGTTGCTTACTCGTCTGATATAGCAGAATGAAGCAAAGCAAAGATTCTTTCGTTTCCATCGCAGTTTCCAACAATTAACACGATCTCAGAAGAATGAAGCAAGTAAAAATACATTAATGTCATTTCTGCAGAATCATGCACATAAATCTACATTGAAGTCATTTATGTTGTGCTTCTGTGCTTTTGTACGTAGTGTATTCTTTCTCGACGAAAATCTCGCTCAAAGTAAATTTTCACCCACATTGTATGTTTGCTCACTCACCTGTTGGAGCAGAATGCAGCAAAGCAATGATTCTTCCGTTTCTACCGCAGTTTCCAACAATTAACACGATCTCAGAAGAACGAAGCAGGTAAATATACATTCATGTCATTTCTGCAGAATCATGCACATAAATCTACATTGAAGTCATTTATGTTGTGCTTCTGTGATTGTGTACGTAGTGTATGCTTTCTCGACGAAAATCTCGCTCAAAGTAAATTTTCAAAACGATTGCGTTTTTCGCATGATTCCTTACTCGTCTGATATAGCAGAATGCAGCAAAGCAACGATTCTTCCGTTTCTACCGCAGTTTCCAACAATTAACACGATCTCAGAAGAACGAAGCAAGTAAATATACATTAATGTCATTTCTGCAGAATCATGCACATAAATGTACTTTGAAGTCATTTATGTTGTGCTTCTGTGATTGTGTACGTAGTGTATGCTTTCTCGACGTAAATCTCGCTCAAAGTAAATTTTCAAAACGATTGCGTTTTTCGCATGATTCTTTACTCGTCTGATATAGCAGAATGCAGCAAAGCAATGATTCTTCCGTTTCTACCGCTTTTTCCAACAATTAACACGATCTCAGAAGAACGAAGCAAGTAAATATACATTCACGTCATTTCTGCAGAATCAAGCACATAAATCTACATTGAAGTCATTTATGTTGTGCTTCTGTGCTTTTGTACGTAGTGTATTCTTTCTCGACGAAGATCTCGCTCAAAGTAAATTTTCACCCACATTGTATGTTTGCTCACTCGCCTGTTGGAGCAGAATGCAGCAAAGCAATGATTCTTCCGTTTCTACCGCAGTTTCCAACAATTAACACGATCTCAGAAGAATGAAGCAAGTAAATATACATTCATGTCATTTCTGTAGAATCTTGCACATGAATCTACATTGAAGTCATTAATGTTGTACTTCTGTTCTTTTGACGTCCTGTATTTTTTCTCGACGAAATTCTCGCTCAAAGTAAATTGTCAAAACGATTGTGTTTTTTGAATGATTACTTACTCGCCTGATATAGCAGAATGCATCAAAGCAAAGATTATTTCGTTACTATCGCAGTTTCCAACAATTAACATGATCTCAGAAGAACGAAGCAAGTAAATATACATGCATGTCATTTCTGCAGAATCATGCCCATAAATGTTCTTTGAAGTAATTTATGTTGTGATTCTGTGATTGTGTACGTAGTATGTGCTTTCTCGACGAAAATGTCGCTCCAAGTAAATTTTCAAAACGATTGTGTTTTTTGCATGATTCCTTACTCGTCTGATGTAGCAGAATGCAGCAAAGCAAAGATTCGTTCGTTCGCATCGCAGTTTCCAACAATTAATACGATCTCAGAAGAACGAAGCAAGTAAATATCCATGAATGTGATTTCTGCAGAATCATGCACATAAATGTACTTTGAAGTCATTTATGTTGTGCTTCTGTGCTTTTGCACGTAGTGTATTCTTTCTGGACGAAAATCTCGCTCAAATTAAATTTTCACCCACATTGTATGTTTGCTCACTCGCCTGTTGGAGCAGAATGCAGCAAAGCAATGATTCTTCCGTTTCTACCGCAGTTTCCAACAATTAACACGATCTCAGAAGAACGAAGCAAGTAAATATATATTCAAGTCATTTCTGCAGAATCATGCACATAAATGTACTTGGAAGTCATTTATGTTGTGCTTCTGTGATTGTGTACGTAGTGTATGCTTTCTCGACGAAAATCTCGCTCAAAGTAAATTTTCAAAACGATTGCGTTTTTTGCATGATTGCTTAACTCGTCTGATATAGCAGAATGAAACAAAGCAAAGATTCTTTCGTTTCCATCGCAGTTTCCAACAATTAACACGATCTCAGAAGAATGAAGCAAGTAAAAATACATTAATGTCATTTCTGCAGAATCATGCACATAAATCTACATTGAAGTCATTTATGTTGTGCTTCTGTGCTTTTGTACGTAGTGTATTCTTTCTGGACGAAAATCTCGCTCAAAGTAAATTTTCACCCACATTGTATGTTTGCTCACTCGCCTGTTGGAGCAGAATGCAGCAAAGCAATGATTCTTCCGTTTCTACCGCAGTTTCCAACTATTAACACGATCTCAGAAGAACGAAGCAAGTAAATGTACATTCATGTCATTTCTGCAGAATCATGCACATAAATCTACATTGAAGGCATTTATGTTGTGCTTCTGTGCTTTTGTACGTAGTGTATTCTTTCTCGAAGAAAATCTCGCTCAAAGTAAATTTTCACCCACATTGTATGTTTGGTCACTCGCCTGTTGGAGCAGAATGCAGCAAAGCAATGATTCTTCCGTTTCTACCGCAGTTTCCAACAATTAACACGATCTCAGAAGAATGAAGCAAGTAAATATACATTCATGTCATTTCTGCAGAATCATGCACATGAATCTACATTGAAGTCATTAATGTTGTGCTTCTGTTCTTTTGTACGTCCTGTATTTTTTCTCGACGAAATTCTCGCTCAAAGTAAATTGTCAAAACGATTGTGTTTTTTGAATGATTACTTACTCGCCTGATATAGCAGAATGCATCAAAGCAAAGATTCTTCCGTTTTCATCGCAGTTTCCAACAGTAAATACGATATAATCAGAATGAAGCAAGTAAATATACATCCATGTCATTTCTGCAGAATCATGCACACAAATCTACATTGAAGTCATTTATGTTGTGCTTCTGTGCTTTTGTACGTAGTGTATTCTTTCTGGACGAAAATCTCGCTCAAATTAAATTTTCACCCACATTGTATGTTTGCTCACTCGCCTGTTGGAGCAGAATGCAACAAAGCAATGATTCTTCCGTTTCTACCGCAGTTTCCAACAATTAACACGATTTCAGAAGAACGAAGCAAGTAAATATACATTCAAGTCATTTCTGCAGAATCATGCACATAAATGTACTTGGAAGTCATTTATGTTGTGCTTCTGTGATTGTGTACGTAGTGTATGCTTTCTCGACGAAAATCTCGCTCAAAGTAAATTTTCAAAACGATAGCGTGTTTTGCATGGTTGCTTACTCGTCTGATATAGCAGAATGAAGCAAAGCAAAGATTCTTTCGTTTCCATCGCAGTTTCCAACAATTAACACGATCTCAGAAGAATGAAGCAAGTAAAAATACATTAATGTCATTTCTGCAGAATCATGCACATAAATCTACATTGAAGTCATTTATGTTGTGCTTCTGTGCTTTTGTACGTAGTGTATTCTTTCTCGACGAAAATCTCGCTCAAAGTAAATTTTCACCCACATTGTATGTTTGCTAACTCACCTGTTGGAGCAGAATGCAGCAAAGCAATGATTCTTCCGTTTCTACCGCAGTTTCCAACAATTAACACGATCTCAGAAGAACGAAGCAGGTAAATATACATTCATGTCATTTCTGCAGAATCATGCACATAAATCTACATTGAAGTCATTTATGTTGTGCTTCTGTGATTGTGTACGTAGTGTATGCTTTCTCGACGAAAATCTCGCTCAAAGTAAATTTTCAAAACGATTGCGTTTTTCGCATGATTCCTTACTCGTCTGATATAGCAGAATGCAGCAAAGCAACGATTCTTCCGTTTCTACCGCAGTTTCCAACAATTAACACGATCTCAGAAGAACGAAGCAAGTAAATATACATTAATGTCATTTCTGCAGAATCATGCACATAAATGTACTTTGAAGTCATTTATGTTGTGCTTCTGTGATTGTGTACGTAGTGTATGCTTTCTCGACGTAAATCTCGCTCAAAGTAAATTTTCACCCACATTGTATGTTTGCTCACTCGCCTGTTGGAGCAGAATGCAGCAAAGCAATGATTCTTCCGTTTCTACCGCAGTTTCCAACAATTAACACGATCTCAGAAGAATGAAGCAAGTAAATATACATTCATGTCATTTCTGTAGAATCTTGCACATGAATCTACATTGAAGTCACTAATGTTGTACTTCTGTTCTTTTGACGTCCTGTATTTTTTCTCGACGAAATTCTCGCTCAAAGTAAATTGTCAAAACGATTGTGTTTTTTGAATGATTACTTACTCGCCTGATATAGCAGAATGCATCAAAGCAAAGATTATTTCGTTACTATCGCAGTTTCCAACAATTAACATGATCTCAGAAGAACGAAGCAAGTAAATATACATGCATGTCATTTCTGCAGAATCATGCCCATAAATGTACTTTGAAGTAATTTATGTTGTGATTCTGTGATTGTGTACGTAGTATGTGCTTTCTCGACGAAAATGTCGCTCCAAGTAAATTTTCAAAACGATTGTGTTTTTTGCATGATTCCTTACTCGTCTGATGTAGCAGAATGCAGCAAAGCAAAGATTCGTTCGTTCGCATCGCAGTTTCCAACAATTAATACGATCTCAGAAGAACGAAGCAAGTAAATATCCATGAATGTGATTTCTGCAGAATCATGCACATAAATGTAATTTGAAGTCATTTATGTTGTGCTTCTGTGCTTTTGCACGTAGTGTATTCTTTCTGGACGAAAATCTCGCTCAAATTAAATTTTCACCCACATTGTATGTTTGCTCACTCGCCTGTTGGAGCAGAATGCAGCAAAGCAATGATTCTTCCGTTTCTACCGCAGTTTCCAACAATTAACACGATCTCAGAAGAACGAAGCAAGTAAATATATATTCAAGTCATTTCTGCAGAATCATGCACATAAATGTACTTGGAAGTCATTTATGTTGTGCTTCTGTGATTGTGTACGTAGTGTATGCTTTCTCGACGAAAATCTCGCTCAAAGTAAATTTTCAAAACGATTGCGTTTTTTGCATGATTGCTTAACTCGTCTGATATAGCAGAATGAAACAAAGCAAAGATTCTTTCGTTTCCATCGCAGTTTCCAACAATTAACACGATCTCAGAAGAATGAAGCAAGTAAAAATACATTAATGTCATTTCTGCAGAATCATGCACATAAATCTACATTGAAGTCATTTATGTTGTGCTTCTGTGCTTTTGTACGTAGTGTATTCTTTCTGGACGAAAATCTCGCTCAAAGTAAATTTTCACCCACATTGTATGTTTGCTCACTCGCCTGTTGGAGCAGAATGCAGCAAAGCAATGATTCTTCCGTTTCTACCGCAGTTTCCAACTATTAACACGATCTCAGAAGAACGAAGCAAGTAAATGTACATTCATGTCATTTCTGCAGAATCATGCACATAAATCTACATTGAAGGCATTTATGTTGTGCTTCTGTGCTTTTGTACGTAGTGTATTCTTTCTCGAAGAAAATCTCGCTCAAAGTAAATTTTCACCCACATTGTATGTTTGGTCACTCGCCTGTTGGAGCAGAATGCAGCAAAGCAATGATTCTTCCGTTTCTACCGCAGTTTCCAACAATTAACACGATCTCAGAAGAATGAAGCAAGTAAATATACATTCATGTCATTTCTGCAGAATCATGCACATGAATCTACATTGAAGTCATTAATGTTGTGCTTCTGTTCTTTTGTACGTCCTGTATTTTTTCTCGACGAAATTCTCGCTCAAAGTAAATTGTCAAAACGATTGTGTTTTTTGAATGATTACTTACTCGCCTGATATAGCAGAATGCATCAAAGCAAAGATTCTTCCGTTTTCATCGCAGTTTCCAACAGTAAATACGATATAATCAGAATGAAGCAAGTAAATATACATCCATGTCATTTCTGCAGAATCATGCACACAAATCTACATTGAAGTCATTTATGTTGTGCTTCTGTGCTTTTGTACGTAGTGTATTCTTTCTGGACGAAAATCTCGCTCAAATTAAATTTTCACCCACATTGTATGTTTGCTCACTCGCCTGTTGGAGCAGAATGCAGCAAAGCAATGATTCTTCCGTTTCTACCGCAGTTTCCAACAATTAACACGATTTCAGAAGAACGAAGCAAGTAAATATACATTCAAGTCATTTCTGCAGAATCATGCACATAAATGTACTTGGAAGTCATTTATGTTGTGCTTCTGTGATTGTGTACGTAGTGTATGCTTTCTCGACGAAAATCTCGCTCAAAGTAAATTTTCAAAACGATAGCGTGTTTTGCATGGTTGCTTACTCGTCTGATATAGCAGAATGAAGCAAAGCAAAGATTCTTTCGTTTCCATCGCAGTTTCCAACAATTAACACGATCTCAGAAGAATGAAGCAAGTAAAAATACATTAATGTCATTTCTGCAGAATCATGCACATAAATCTACATTGAAGTCATTTATGTTGTGCTTCTGTGCTTTTGTACGTAGTGTATTCTTTCTGGACGAAAATCTCGCTCAAAGTAAATTTTCACCCACATTGTATGTTTGCTCACTCACCTGTTGGAGCAGAATGCAGCAAAGCAATGATTCTTCCGTTTCTACCGCAGTTTCCAACAATTAACACGATCTCAGAAGAACGAAGCAGGTAAATATACATTCATGTCATTTCTGCAGAATCATGCACATAAATCTACATTGAAGTCATTTATGTTGTGCTTCTGTGATTGTGTACGTAGTGTATGCTTTCTCGACGAAAATCTCGCTCAAAGTAAATTTTCAAAACGATTGCGTTTTTCGCATGATTCCTTACTCGTCTGATATAGCAGAATGCAGCAAAGCAACGATTCTTCCGTTTCTACCGCAGTTTCCAACAATTAACACGATCTCAGAAGAACGAAGCAAGTAAATATACATTAATGTCATTTCTGCAGAATCATGCACATAAATGTACTTTGAAGTCATTTATGTTGTGCTTCTGTGATTGTGTACGTAGTGTATGCTTTCTCGACGTAAATCTCGCTCAAAGTAAATTTTCAAAACGATTGCGTTTTTCGCATGATTCTTTACTCGTCTGATATAGCAGAATGCAGCAAAGCAATGATTCTTCCGTTTCTACCGCTTTTTCCAACAATTAACACGATCTCAGAAGAACGAAGCAAGTAAATATACATTCACGTCATTTCTGCAGAATCAAGCACATAAATCTACATTGAAGTCATTTATGTTGTGCTTCTGTGCTTTTGTACGTAGTGTATTCTTTCTCGACGAAGATCTCGCTCAAAGTAAATTTTCACCCACATTGTATGTTTGCTCACTCGCCTGTTGGAGCAGAATGCAGCAAAGCAATGATTCTTCCGTTTCTACCGCAGTTTCCAACAATTAACACGATCTCAGAAGAATGAAGCAAGTAAATATACATTCATGTCATTTCTGTAGAATCTTGCACATGAATCTACATTGAAGTCATTAATGTTGTACTTCTGTTCTTTTGACGTCCTGTATTTTTTCTCGACGAAATTCTCGCTCAAAGTAAATTGTCAAAACGATTGTGTTTTTTGAATGATTACTTACTCGCCTGATATAGCAGAATGCATCAAAGCAAAGATTATTTCGTTACTATCGCAGTTTCCAACAATTAACATGATCTCAGAAGAACGAAGCAAGTAAATATACATGCATGTCATTTCTGCAGAATCATGCCCATAAATGTACTTTGAAGTAATTTATGTTGTGATTCTGTGATTGTGTACGTAGTATGTGCTTTCTCGACGAAAATGTCGCTCCAAGTAAATTTTCAAAACGATTGTGTTTTTTGCATGATTCCTTACTCGTCTGATGTAGCAGAATGCAGCAAAGCAAAGATTCGTTCGTTCGCATCGCAGTTTCCAACAATTAATACGATCTCAGAAGAACGAAGCAAGTAAATATCCATGAATGTGATTTCTGCAGAATCATGCACATAAATGTACTTTGAAGTCATTTATGTTGTGCTTCTGTGCTTTTGCACGTAGTGTATTCTTTCTGGACGAAAATCTCGCTCAAATTAAATTTTCACCCACATTGTATGTTTGCTCACTCGCCTGTTGGAGCAGAATGCAGCAAATCAATGATTCTTCCGTTTCTACCGCAGTTTCCAACAATTAACACGATCTCAGAAGAACGAAGCAAGTAAATATATATTCAAGTCATTTCTGCAGAATCATGCACATAAATGTACTTGGAAGTCATTTATGTTGTGCTTCTGTGATTGTGTACGTAGTGTATGCTTTCTCGACGAAAATCTCGCTCAAAGTAAATTTTCAAAACGATTGCGTTTTTTGCATGATTGCTTAACTCGTCTGATATAGCAGAATGAAACAAAGCAAAGATTCTTTCGTTTCCATCGCAGTTTCCAACAATTAACACGATCTCAGAAGAATGAAGCAAGTAAAAATACATTAATGTCATTTCTGCAGAATCATGCACATAAATCTACATTGAAGTCATTTATGTTGTGCTTCTGTGCTTTTGTACGTAGTGTATTCTTTCTGGACGAAAATCTCGCTCAAAGTAAATTTTCACCCACATTGTATGTTTGCTCACTCGCCTGTTGGAGCAGAATGCAGCAAAGCAATGATTCTTCCGTTTCTATCGCAGTTTCCAACAATTAACACGATCTCAGAAGAATGAAGCAAGTAAATATACATTCATGTCATTTCTGTAGAATCTTGCACATGAATCTACATTGAAGTCATTAATGTTGTACTTCTGTTCTTTTGACGTCCTGTATTTTTTCTCGACGAAATTCTCGCTCAAAGTAAATTGTCAAAACGATTGTGTTTTTTGAATGATTACTTACTCGCCTGATATAGCAGAATGCATCAAAGCAAAGATTATTTCGTTACTAACGCAGTTTCCAACAATTAACACGATCTCAGAAGAACGAAGCAAGTAAATATACATGCATGTCATTTCTGCAGAATCATGCCCATAAATGTACTTTGAAGTAATTTATGTTGTGATTCTGTGATTGTGTACGTAGTGTGTGCTTTCTCGACGAAAATGTCGCTCCAAGTAAATTTTCAAAACGATTGTGTTTTTTGCATGATTCCTTACTCGTATGATATAGCAGAATGCAGCAAAGCAAAGATTCGTTCGTTCCCTTCGCAGTTTTCAACAATTAATACGATCTCAGAAGAACGAAGCAAGTAAATATCCATTAATGTGATTTCTGCAGAATCATGCAGATAAATGTACTTTGAAGTCATTTATGTTGTGCTTCTGTGCTTTTGAACGTAGTGTATTCTTTCTGGACGAAAATCTCGCTCAAATTAAATTTTCACCCACATTGTATGTTTGCTCACTCGCCTGTTGGAGCAGAATGCAGCAAAGCAATGATTCTTCCGTTTCTACCGCAGTTTCCGACAATTAACACGATCTCAGAAGAACGAAGCAAGTACATATACATTCAAGTCATTTCTGCAGAATCATGCACATAAATGTACTTGGAAGTCATTTATGTTGTGCTTCTGTGATTGTGTACGTAGTGTATGCTTTCTCGACGAAAATCTCGCTCAAAGTAAATTTTCAAAACGATTGCGTTTTTTGCATGATTGCTTAACTCGTCTGATATAGCAGAATGAAGCAAAGCAAAGATTCTTTCGTTTCTATCGCAGTTTCCAACAATTAACACGATCTCAGAAGAATGAAGCAAGTAAAAATACATTAATGTCATTTCTGCAGAATCATGCACATAAATCTACATTGAAGTCATTTATGTTGTGCTGCTGTGCTTTTGTACGTAGTGTATTCTTTCTCGACGAAAATCTCGCTCAAAGTAAATTTTCACCCACATTGTATGTTTGCTCACTCACCTGTTGGAGCAGAATGCAGCAAAGCAATGATTCTTCCGTTTCTACCGCAGTTTCCAACAATTAACACGATCTCAGAAGAACGAAGCAAGTAAATATACATTCATGTCATTTCTGCAGAATCATGCACATAAATCTACATTGAAGTCATTTATGTTGTGCTTCTGTGCTTTTGTACGTAGTGTATTCTTTCTCGACGAAAATCTCGCTCAAAGTAAATTTTCACCCACATTGTATGTTTGCTCACTCGTTTGTTGGAGCAGAATGCAGCAAAGCAATGATTCTTCCGTTTCTACCGCAGTTTCCAACAATTAACACGATCTCAGAAGAACGACGCAAGTAAATATACATTCATGTCATTTCTGCAGAATCATGCACGTAAATGTACTTTGAAGTCATTTATGTTGTGCTTCTGTGATTGTGTACGTAGTGTATGCTTTCTCGACGAAAATCTCGCTCAAAAGTAAATTTTCAAAACGATTGCGTTTTTTGCATGATTCCTTACTCGTCTGATATAGCAGAATGCAGCAAAGCAATGATTCTTCCGTTTCTACCGCAGTTTTCAACAATTAACACGATCTCAGAAGAATGAAGCAAGTAAATATACATTCATGTCATTTCTGCAGAATCATGCACATGAATCTACATTGAAGTCATTAATGTTGTACTTCTGTTCTTTTGTACGTCCTGTAATTTTTCTCGACGAAATTCTCGCTCAAAGTAAATTGTCAAAACGATTGTGTTTTTTGAATGATTACTTACTCGCCTGATATAGCAGAATGCATCAAAGCAAAGATTCTTCCGTTTTCATCGCAGTTTCCAACAATTAACACGATCTCAGAAGAACGAAGCAAGTAAATATACATTCATGTCATTTCTGCAGAATCATGCACATAAATCTACATTGAAGTCATTTATGTTGTGCTTCTGTGCTTTTGTACGTAGTGTATTCTTTCTCGACGAAAATCTCGCTCAAAGTAAATTTTCACCCACATTGTATGTTTGCTCACTCGTCTGTTGGAGCAGAATGCAGCAAAGCAATGATTCTTCCGTTTCTACCGCAGTTTCCAACAATTAACACGATCTCAGAAGAATGAAGCAAGTAAATATACATTCATGTCATTTCTGCAGAATCATGTACGTAAATGTACTTTGAAGTCATTTATGTTGTGCATCTGTGCTTTTGTACGTGGTGTATGCTTTCTCGCCGAAAATCTCGCTCAAAGTAAATTTTCAAAACGATTGTGTTTTTTGCATGATTCCTTACTCGTCTGATATAGCAGAATGCAGCAAAGCAAAGATTCTTTCGTTCCCATCGCAGTTTCCAACAATTAACACTATCTCAGAAGAACGAAGCAAGTAAATATACATTCATGTCATTTCTGCAGAATCATGCACATAAATCTACATTGAAGTCATTTATGTTGTGCTTCTGTGCTTTTGTACGTAGTGTATTCTTTCTCGACGAAAATCTCGCTCAAAGTAAATTTTCAAAACGATTGCGTTTTTTGCATGATTGCTTAACTCGTCTGATATAGCAGAATGAAGCAAAGCAAAGATTCTTTCGTTTCCATCGCAGTTTCCAACAATTAACACGATCTCAGAAGAATGAAGCAAGTAAAAATACATTAATGTCATTTCTGCAGAATCATGCACATAAATCTACATTGAAGTCATTTATGTTGTGCTTCTGTGCTTTTGTACGTAGTGTATTCTTTCTCGACGAAAATCTCGCTCAAAGTAAATTTTCACCCACACTGTATGTTTGCTCACTCACCTGTTGGAGCAGAATGCAGCAAAGCAATGATTCTTCCGTTTCGACCGCAGTTTCCAACAATTAACACGATCTCAGAAGAACGAAGCAAGTAAATATACATTCATGTCATTTCTGCAGAATCATGCACATAAATCTACATTGAAGTCATTTATGTTGTGCTTCTGTGCTTTTGTACGTAGTGTATTCTTTCTCGACGAAAATCTCGCTCAAAGTAAATTTTCACCCACATTGTATGTTTGCTCACTCGTCTGTTGGAGCAGAATGCAGCAAAGCAATGATTCTTCCGTTTCTACCGCAGTTTCCAACAATTAACACGATCTCAGAAGAATGAAGCAAGTAAATATACATTCATGTCATTTCTGCAGAATCATGTACGTAAATGTACTTTGAAGTCATTTATGTTGTGCATCTGTGCTTTTGTACGTGGTGTATGCTTTCTCGCCGAAAATCTCGCTCAAAGTAAATTTTCAAAACGATTGTGTTTTTTGCATGATTCCTTACTCGTCTGATATAGCAGAATGCAGCAAAGCAAAGATTCTTTCGTTCCCATCGCAGTTTCCAACAATTAACACTATCTCAGAAGAACGAAGCAAGTAAATATACATTCATGTCATTTCTGCAGAATCATGCACATAAATCTACATTGAAGTCATTTATGTTGTGCTTCTGTGCTTTTGTACGTAGTGTATTCTTTCTCGACGAAAATCTCGCTCAAAGTAAATTTTCAAAACGATTGCGTTTTTTGCATGATTGCTTAACTCGTCTGATATAGCAGAATGAAGCAAAGCAAAGATTCTTTCGTTTCCATCGCAGTTTCCAACAATTAACACGATCTCAGAAGAATGAAGCAAGTAAAAATACATTAATGTCATTTCTGCAGAATCATGCACATAAATCTACATTGAAGTCATTTATGTTGTGCTTCTGTGCTTTTGTACGTAGTGTATTCTTTCTCGACGAAAATCTCGCTCAAAGTAAATTTTCACCCACACTGTATGTTTGCTCACTCACCTGTTGGAGCAGAATGCAGCAAAGCAATGATTCTTCCGTTTCGACCGCAGTTTCCAACAATTAACACGATCTCAGAAGAACGAAGCAAGTAAATATACATTCATGTCATTTCTGCAGAATCATGCACATAAATCTACATTGAAGTCATTTATGTTGTGCTTCTGTGCTTTTGTACGTAGTGTATTCTTTCTCGACGAAAATCTCGCTCAAAGTAAATTTTCACCCACATTGTATGTTTGCTCACTCGTCTGTTGGAGCAGAATGCAGCAAAGCAATGATTCTTCCGTTTCTACCGCAGTTTCCAACAATTAACACGATCTCAGAAGAATGAAGCAAGTAAATATACATTCATGTCATTTCTGCAGAATCATGTACATTGAAGTCATCTATGTTGTGCTTCTATGCTTTTGTACGTAGTGTATGCTTTCTCGACGAAAATCTCGCTCAAAGTAAATTCTCACCACCATTGTATGTTTGCTCTCTCGCCTGTTGGAGAGAATGCAGCAAAGCAATGATTCTTCCGTTTCTACCGCAGTTTCCATCAATTAACACGATCTCAGAAGAATGAAGCAAGTAAATATACATTCATGTCATTTCTGCAGAATGATGCACATAAATGTACTTTGAAGTCATTTATGTTGTGGTTCTGTGATTGTGTACGTAGTGTATTCTTTCCAACAGTATGCTTAGGCTTAGCCTTAGGCTTAGGCTTAGGGTTAGGGTTAGGGTTAGGGTTAGGGTTAGGGTTAGGGTTAGGGTTAGTGTTAGGGTTAGGTTTTATAAATTTCGGGGATCATTGGTATACATAGGCTTGTGTTTTCTCGCCCGTGCCCTGTGCCGGGCCTTGTCAACTTACGTTAGGGCTCATGAATGTGTTAAGGGTTGTTTTAAGAAAATAATGTTTTTTTTATAAAATGAGGGAAAAAACATTGTTTTGGGGGGGGTTATTGGCGTGGAAAAAAATTAGGCCTAGTTAGGGTTCTTCTTTTTAGGGATAGGTTAAGTTTTTTAGGGGTTAGCGGTTAGTAATTAGGAGTAGGTAAACCAAAACCGGTGTAACACAGAAAATAACGCCAACGCCGACCAAAATTAAGTCTCCCACGCCCACACACAAGACCCGTTACCATCGCTGTCCACAGGTTAAACCAGGCAGCACTAGCCCCTTCCCTGCAGCGAGAGAATGAAACAGGGTTAGGAAAAGAGATAGGACAGGCTCCCCTTCGCGCCCAACAGGGAAACGATAAAAACCTAGGGATAGTAACTGTCCACAAAAGGACAGACCTTAAAATTACAGACTGGACAATAACCCCAATAAAACCAGTCATAATAATTGGGGACGAAAACCTCGCAAAAATAGCAGGTTTCCCGAACGCGCACACACAGGTGGAGGCCTTTCCAGAGGCAACCTTCAACCATGTGGTCATGGTTAATAATCCATGTGGATTATTAAGTAAAATCACACTTTGCGAAGGGACCGGGAAGGTCATCTTCTCTCTCGGTATCCATAACCGGAAGCAGCAAACCTAAACGGCAACTAGGGGGGAGGGAGGGAGGGAGGGAGTGGAGGAGGGAGGGAGGGGAGGGGAGGGAGGGAGGGAGAGAGGGAGGGAAGGGAGGGAGGGAGGGAGGGAGGGAGGGAGGGGAGGGAGGGGACGGAGGGGAGGAGGGAGGGGAGGGAGGGGAGGGAGGGACGGAGGGGAGGGAGGGAGGAGGGAGAGAGGGAGGGAGGGAGGGAGGGAGGGAGGGAGGGGAGGGAGGGAGGGAGGGAGGACGGAGGGAGGGAGGGAGGGAGGGAGGGGAGGGGAGGGAGGGGGGGAGGGAGGGAGGGAGGGAGGGAGGGAGGGGAGAGAAGGGGGGGGAGGGAGGGAGGGAGGGAGGGGAGGAGGGAGGGGGGGAGGGAGGGGAGGAGGGAGGGAGGGGAGGGGAGGGGAGGGACGGAGGGGAGGGAGGGAGGGAGGGGACGGAGGGAGGGAGGGAAGGGAGGGAGGGAGGGAGGGGAGGAGGGAGAGGAGGAGGGAGGGAGGGAGGGAGGGGAGGGAGGGAGGGAGGGAGGGGAGGGGGAGGGAGAGAGGGGAGGGAGGGGAGGAGGGAGGGGAGGGAGGGAGGGCGGGGAGGGAGGGGAGGAGGGAGGGAGGGAGTGAGGGGAGGGAGGGGAGGGAGAGAGGGAGGGGAGGGAGGGAGGGAGGGAGGGAGGGGAGGGAGCGAAGGAGGAGGGAGGGAGGGGAGGGAGGGAGGGAGGGAGGGAGGGAGGGAGGGAGGGGAGGAGGGAGGGAGGGAGGGGAGGAGGGAGGGAGGGAGGGGAGAGAGGGAGGGAGGGGAGGGGGAGGGAGGGAGGGGAGGGAGGGGAGGAGGGAGGGGAGGAGGGGAGGGAGGGAGGGGAGGTGGGAGGGAGGGGAGGGAGGGGAGGGGAGGGGAGGGAGGGAAGGAGGGCAGGGAGGGAGGGAGGAGGGAGGGAGTGAGCGAGGGAGGGGAGGGAGGGAAGGGAGGGAGGGGAGAGAGGGGATGGAGGGGAGGGAGGGGCGGGAGGGAGGGAGGGGAGGGGAGGAGGGAGGAAGGGGAGGGGAGGGGAGGGAGGGAGGGAGGGAGGGAGCGAGAGAGGGAGGGGAGGGAAGGGAGGGAGGGAGGGACGGACGGGAGGGGGAGGGAGGGAGGGAGGGAGGACGGAGGGAGGGAGGGGAGGGAGGGAGGGGAGGGGAGGGAGGGGGGGAGGGAGGGAGGGAGGGAGGGAGGGAGGAGGGAGAGAGGGAGGGAGGGAGGGGAGGGAGGGAGGGAGGACGGAGGGAGTGAGGGGAGGGAGGGAGGGGAGGGGAGGGAGGGGGGGAGGGAGGGAGGGAGGGAGGGTATAGAAGGGGGGGGGAGGGAGGGAGGGAGGGAGGGGAGGAGGGAGGGGGGGAGGGAGGGGAGGAGGGAGGGAGGGGAGGGGAGGGGAGGGACGGAGGGGAGGGAGGGAGGGAGGGAGGGGACGGAGGGAGGGGACGGAGGGAGGGAGGGAGGGAGGGAGGGGACGGAGGGAGGGAAGGGAGGAGGGAGGGAGGGAGGGAGAGGAGGAGGGAGGGAGGGAGGGAGGGGAGGGAGGGAGGGATGGAGGGTAGGGGGAGGGAGAGAGAGGAGGGAGGGGAGGAGGGAGGGGAGGGAGGGGAGGGAGGGATGGAGGGGAGGGAGGGGAGGAGTGAGGGAGGGAGTGAGGGGAGGGAGGGGAGTGAGGGAGGGAGGGAGGGAGGGAGAGAGGGAGGGGAGGGTGGGAGGGCGGGAGGGGTGGGAGGGAGGGAGTGGAGGGAGGGATGGAGGGGAGGGAGCGAAGGAGGGAGGGAGGGTGGGGAGGGAGGGAGGGAGGGAGTGAGGGGAGGAGGGAGTGAGGAGGGGAGGAGGGAGGGAGGGAGGGGAGGGGAGGGGAGGGAGGGAGGGGAGGGAGGGAGGGAGGGAGGGGAGGGAGGGAGGGAGGGAGGGAGGGAGGGGAGGGAGGGAGGGAGGGAAGGAGGAGGGAGGGAGGGAGAGTAGGAGGGAGGGAGGGAGGGAGGGGAGCGAGGAGGAGGGAGGGGAGGGAGGGGGGGAGGGAGGGAGGGAGGGATGGGAGGAGGGATGGGGGGAGGGGGGGGAGGAGGAGGGAGGGGTTGGAGGGGAGGGAGGGGAGGGGAGGGGAGGGAGGGAGGGGAGGGAGGGAGGAGGGAGGGAGGGGAGAGGGGGGGGGAGGGAGGGGTGGAGGGAGGGGAGGAGGGAGGGAGGGGAGGGGAGGGGAGGGGACGGAGGGAGGGAGGGGTGGGAGGGAGGGAGGGAGGGGAGGGAGAGAGGGAGGGAGGGAGGGGAGGAGGGAGGGAGGGAGGGGGAGGGAGGGAGGAGTGAGGGGAGGGAGGGGAGGGGAGGTGGGAGGGAGGGGAGGGAGGGGAGGGGAGGGAGGGAGGGAAGGAGGGCAGGGAGGGAGGGAGGAGGGAGGGAGTGAGCGAGGGAGGGGAGGGAGGGAAGGGAGGGAGGGGAGAGAGGGGAGGGAGGGGAGGGAGGGGCGGGAGGGAGGGAGGGGATTGGAGGAGGGAGGAAGGGGAGGGGAGGGGAGGGAGGGAGGGAGAGAGGGAGGGAAGGGAGGAGGGAGGGACGGGAGGGAGGGGAGGGAGGGAGGGAGGGAGGAGGGAGAGAGGGAGGGAGGGAGGGAGGGAGGGAGGGGAGGGAGGGAGGGAGGAGTTCGGTGGGAGGGAGGGGAGGGGAGGGAGGGGGGAGGGAGGGAGGGAGGGATGGAGGAGGGAGAGAGGGAGGGAGGGGGAGGGAGGGAGGGAGGGAGGGAGGGAGGGTAGAGAAGGGGGGGAGGCAGGGAGGGAGGGAGGGAGGGGAGGAGGGAGGGGGGGAGGGAGGGGAGGAGGGAGGGGAGGGGAGGGACGGAGGGGAGGGAGGGAGGGGACGGAGGGAAGGGACGGAGGGAGGAGGGAGGGAGGGAGGGGAGGGAGGGAGGGAAGGGAGGAGGGAGGAGGGAGAGGAGGAGGGAGGGAGGGAGGGAGGGGAGGGAGGGAGGGAGGGAGGGTAGGGGGAGGGGGAGGGAGAGAGAGGAGTGAGGGGAGGAGGGAGGGGAGGGAGGGGAGGGAGGGATGGAGGGGAGGGAGGGGAGGAGGGTGGGGAGGGTGGAGGGGGAGTGGAGGGAGGGAGGGAGGAGGAGGGAGGAGGGGAGGGTGGGAGGGTGGGAGGGGTGGGAGGGAGGGGAGGGAGGGATGGAGGGGAGGGAGCGAAGGAGGGAGGGATGGTGGGGAGGGAGGGAGGGAGGGAGGGAGTGAGGGGAGGAGGGAGTGAGGGAGGGGAGGAGGGAGGGAGGGAGGGGAGAGAGGGAGGGAGGGGAGGGGCATGGAGGGAGGGGAGG
>JAYJKW010000259.1:0-5000 GCA_035084275.1 Hydrolagus colliei | reverse complement strand
GGGTTAGGGTTAGGGTTAGGGTTAGGGTTAGGGTTAGGGTTAGGGTTAGGGTTAGGGTTAGGGTTAGGGTTAGGGTTAGGGTTAGGGTTAGGGTTAGGGTTAGGGTTAGGTTAGGGTTAGGGTTAGGTTAGGGTTAGGGTTAGGGTTAGGGTTAGGGTTAGGGTTAGGGTTAGGGTTAGGGTTTAGGGTTAGGGTTAGGGTTAGGGTTAGGGTTAGGTTAGGGTTAGGGTTAGGGTTAGGGTTAGGGTTAGGGTTAGGGTTAGGGTTAGGGTTAGGGTTAGGGTTAGGGTTAGGGTTAGGGTTAGGGTTAGGTTAGGGTTAGGGTTAGGGTTAGGGTTAGGGTTAGGGTTAGGGTTAGGGTTAGGGTTAGGGTTAGGGTTAGGGTTAGGGTTAGGGTTAGGGTTAGGGTTAGGGTTAGGGTTAGGGTTAGGGTTAGGGTTAGGGTTAGGGTTAGGGTTAGGGTTAGGGTTAGGGTTAGGGTTAGGGTTAGGGTTAGGGTTAGGGTTAGGGTTAGGGTTAGGGTTAGGGTTAGGGTTAGGGTTAGGGTTAGGGGTTAGGGTTAGGGTTAGGGTTAGGGTTAGGGTTAGGGTTAGGTTAGGGTTAGGGTTAGGGTTAGGGTTAGGGTTAGGGTTAGGGTTAGGGTTAGGGTTAGGGTTAGGGTTAGGGTTAGGGTTAGGGTTAGGGTTAGGGTTAGGGTTAGGGTTAGGGTTAGGGTTAGGGTTAGGGTTAGGGTTAGGGTTAGGGTTAGGGTTAGGGTTAGGGTTAGGGTTAGGTTAGGGTTAGGGTTAGGGTTAGGGTTAGGGTTAGGGTTAGGGTTAGGGTTAGGGTTAGGGTTAGGGTTAGGGTTAGGGTTAGGGTTAGGGTTAGGGTTAGGGTTAGGGTTAGGGTTAGGGTTAGGGTTAGGGTTAGGGTTAGGGTTAGGGTTAGGGTTAGGGTTAGGGTTAGGGTTAGGGTTAGGGTTAGGGTTAGGGTTAGGGTTAGGGTTAGGGTTAGGGTTAGGGTTAGGGTTAGGGTTAGGGTTAGGGTTAGGGTTAGGGTTAGGGTTAGGGTTAGGTTAGGGTTAGGGTTAGGGTTAGGGTTAGGGTTTAGGGTTAGGGTTAGGGTTAGGGTTAGGGTTAGGGTTAGGTTAGGGTTAGGGTTAGGGTTAGGGTTAGGGTTAGGGTTAGGGTTAGGGTTAGGGTTAGGGTTAGGGTTAGGGTTAGGGTTAGGGTTAGGGTTAGGGTTAGGGTTAGGGTTAGGGTTAGGGTTAGGGTTAGGGTTAGGGTTAGGGTTAGGGTTAGGGTTAGGGTTAGGGTTAGGGTTAGGGTTAGGGTTAGGGTTAGGTTAGGGTTAGGGTTAGGGTTAGGGTTAGGGTTAGGGTTAGGGTTAGGGTTTAGGTTAGGGTTAGGGTTAGGTTAGGGTTAGGGTTAGGGTTAGGGTTAGGGTTAGGGTTAGGGTTAGGGTTAGGGTTAGGGTTAGGGTTAGGGTTAGGGTTAGGGTTAGGGTTAGGGTTAGGGTTAGGGTTAGGGTTAGGGTTAGGGTTAGGGTTAGGGTTAGGGTTAGGGTTAGGGTTAGGGTTAGGGTTAGGGTTAGGGTTAGGTTAGGGTTAGGGTTAGGGTTAGGGTTAGGGTTAGGGTTAGGGTTAGGGTTAGGGTTAGGGTTAGGGTTAGGGTTAGGGTTAGGGTTAGGGTTAGGGTTAGGGTTAGGGTTAGGGTTAGGGTTAGGGTTAGGGTTAGGGTTAGGGTTAGGGTTAGGGTTAGGGTTAGGGTTAGGGTTAGGGTTAGGGTTAGGGTTAGGGTTAGGGTTAGGGTTAGGTTAGGGTTAGGTTAGGGTTAGGGTTAGGGTTAGGGT
Organism: Hydrolagus colliei; assembly: GCA_035084275.1. NCBI lineage: Eukaryota > Metazoa > Chordata > Chondrichthyes > Chimaeriformes > Chimaeridae > Hydrolagus > Hydrolagus colliei. Next base: position 3,170 of record JAYJKW010000259.1, on the reverse strand, counting down.
TAGGGTTAGGGTTAGGTTAGGGTTAGGGTTAGGGTTAGGGTTAGGGTTAGGGTTAGGGTTAGGGTTAGGGTTAGGGTTAGGGTTAGGGTTAGGTTAGGGTTAGGGTTAGGGTTAGGGTTAGGGTTAGGTTAGGGTTAGGTTAGGGTTAGGGTTAGGGTTAGGGTTAGGGTTAGGGTTAGGTTAGGGTTAGGGTTAGGGTTAGGGTTAGGGTTAGGGTTAGGGTTAGGGTTAGGGTTAGGGTTAGGGTTAGGGTTAGGGTTAGGGTTAGGGTTAGGGTTAGGGTTAGGGTTAGGGTTAGGGTTAGGGTTAGGGTTAGGGTTAGGGTTAGGGTTAGGGTTAGGGTTAGGGTTAGGGTTAGGGTTAGGGTTAGGGTTAGGGTTAGGTTAGGGTTAGGGTTAGGGTTAGGGTTAGGGTTAGGGTTAGGTTAGGGTTAGGGTTAGGGTTAGGGTTAGGGTTAGGTTAGGGTTAGGGTTAGGGTTAGGGTTAGGGTTAGGGTTAGGGTTAGGGTTAGGGTTAGGGTTAGGGTTAGGGTTAGGGTTAGGGTTAGGGTTAGGGTTAGGGTTAGGGTTAGGGTTAGGGTTAGGGTTAGGGTTAGGGTTAGGGTTAGGGTTAGGGTTAGGGTTAGGGTTAGGGTTAGGGTTAGGGTTAGGGTTAGGGTTAGGGTTAGGTTAGGGTTAGGGTTAGGGTTAGGGTTAGGGTTAGGGTTAGGGTTAGGGTTAGGTTAGGGTTAGGGTTAGGGTTAGGGTTAGGGTTAGGGTTAGGGTTAGGGTTAGGTTAGGGTTAGGGTTAGGGTTAGGTTAGGGTTAGGGTTAGGGTTAGGTTAGGGTTAGGGTTAGGGTTAGGGTTAGGGTTAGGGTTAGGGTTAGGGTTGGTTAGGGTTAGGGTTAGGGTTAGGGTTAGGGTTAGGGTTAGGGTTAGGGTTAGGGTTAGGGTTAGGGTTAGGGTTAGGTTAGGGTTAGGGTTAGGGTTAGGGTTAGGGTTAGGGTTAGGGTTAGGGTTAGGTTAGGGTTAGGGTTAGGGTTAGGGTTAGGGTTAGGGTTAGGGTTAGGGTTAGGGTTAGGGTTAGGGTTAGGGTTAGGGTTAGGGTTAGGGTTAGGGTTAGGGTTAGGGTTAGGGTTAGGGTTAGGGTTAGGGTTAGGGTTAGGGTTAGGGTTAGGGTTAGGGTTAGGGTTAGGGTTAGGGTTAGGGTTAGGGTTAGGGTTAGGGTTAGGGTTAGGGTTAGGGTTAGGGTTAGGGTTAGGGTTAGGGTTAGGGTTAGGGTTAGGGTTAGGTTAGGTTAGGGTTAGGGTTAGGGTTAGGGTTAGGGTTAGGGTTAGGGTTAGGGTTAGGGTTAGGGTTAGGGTTAGGGTTAGGGTTAGGGTTAGGGTTAGGGTTAGGGTTAGGGTTAGGGTTAGGGTTAGGGTTAGGGTAGGGTTAGGGTTAGGGTTAGGGTTAGGGTTAGGGTTAGGGTTAGGGTTAGGGTTAGGGTTAGGGTTAGGGTTAGGGTTAGGGTTAGGGTTAGGGTTAGGGTTAGGGTTAGGGTTAGGGTTAGGGTTAGGTTAGGTTAGGGTTAGGGTTAGGGTTAGGGTTAGGGTTAGGGTTAGGGTTAGGGTTAGGGTTAGGGTTAGGGTTAGGGTTAGGGTTAGGGTTAGGGTTAGGGTTAGGGTTAGGGTTAGGGTTAGGGTTAGGGTTAGGGTTAGGGTTAGGGTTAGGTTAGGGTTAGGGTTAGGGTTAGGGTTAGGGTTAGGTTAGGGTTAGGGTTAGGGTTAGGGTTAGGGTTAGGGTTAGGTTAGGGTTAGGGTTAGGGTTAGGGTTAGGGTTAGGGTTAGGGTTAGGGTTTAGGGTTAGGGTTAGGGTTAGGGTTAGGGTTAGGGTTAGGGTTAGGGTTAGGGTTAGGGTTAGGGTTAGGGTTAGGGTTAGGGTTAGGGTTAGGGTTAGGGTTAGGGTTAGGGTTAGGGTTAGGGTTAGGGTTAGGGTTAGGGTTAGGGTTAGGGTTAGGGTTAGGGTTAGGTTAGGGTTAGGTTAGGGTTAGGGTTAGGGTTAGGGTTAGGGTTAGGGTTAGGGTTAGGGTTAGGGTTAGGGTTAGGGTTAGGGTTAGGGTTAGGGTTAGGGTTAGGGTAGTTAGGGTTAGGGTTAGGGTTAGGGTTAGGGTTAGGGTTAGGGTTAGGGTTAGGGTTAGGGTTAGGGTTAGGGTTAGGGTTAGGGTTAGGGTTAGGGTTAGGGTTAGGGTTAGGGTTAGGGTTAGGGTTAGGGTTAGGGTTAGGGTTAGGGTTAGGGTTAGGGTTAGGGTTAGGGTTAGGGTTAGGGTTAGGGTTAGGGTTAGGGTTAGGGTTAGGGTTAGGGTTAGGGTTAGGGTTAGGTTAGGGTTAGGGTTAGGGTTAGGGTTAGGGTTAGGGTTAGGGTTAGGGTTAGGGTTAGGGTTAGGGTTAGGTTAGGGTTAGGGTTAGGGTTAGGGTTAGGGTTAGGGTTAGGGTTAGGGTTAGGGTTAGGGTTAGGGTTAGGGTTAGGGTTAGGGTTAGGGTTAGGGTTAGGGTTAGGGTTAGGGTTAGGGTTAGGGTTAGGGTTAGGGTTAGGGTTAGGTTTTTTAAATTTCGGGGATCATTGGTACACATAGGCTTGTGTTTTCTTGCCCGTGCCCTGTGCTGGGCCTTGTCAAATTACGTTAGGGCTCATGAATGTGTTGAGGTTTTTTTTAAGAAAACAATATTGTTTTTTTTAAAAATGAGGGAGAAATATTTTTTTGGGGGGGTTTTAGGGGGGGGAAAAAATTAGGCATACTTAGGGTTCTTGTTTTAGGGTTAGGGTAAGTTTTTTAGGGGTTAGCGGTTAGTAATTAGGAGTTATTTTCGGTGCTATTGAAATTGTGGTTACTTGGGGTGTTATTGTAAGGTGGGGTTCGGTTAGTTGGGGTGTGGTAGGGGGATGGGTGGGGGTGGGGTGTGTGTAGAGGGGGTGGGTTTCTACCCATTCTGATAATATGTTGTCTAGCCCTATCTGCTGTTGAGATTCTAAATTTATGTTTAAGGGCCTTCCTTGCCCAGGAGGTTGCCACTGTGAGGGCTTCCTCCATCCTTAGGGTTAGGGTTAGGGTTAGGGTTAGGGTTAGGGTTAGGGTTAGGGTTAGGGTTAGGGTTAGGGTTAGGGTTAGGGTTAGGGTTAGGGTTAGGGTTAGGGTTAGGGTTAGGGTTAGA